>JAOANK020847009.1:0-10371 GCA_026257165.2 Telfairia occidentalis | reverse complement strand
AAAAAAAAAATAATAATAATACCATCGTTTCTGAATGTCATCATAAAATTTCATCACTCTTGATGCACGTTGGTTAAACAACTTTATTAATATGGAATAATATCGAACAGTCTCTATTTAATCTTCATAAATGAATATCTACCGATCAGACAGAATGATAATATGGAAGAATATCAATCCGTCTCTATTAAATCTTCATAAATGAATATCTACTAATCAGATAGGATGATAATATGGAAGAATATAGAATAGTCCTGTATTAATATTGAACCGTCATTTCATCACTCTTGATGCGCGTTGTTTATTTACTTATTTCTATAAATTAATATCCTCAACCTATTATTCTCCACACTGCGGAGTCTCCCCCCTCTGTACATAAAGACTTTCATGAAAGCCTTGCGGATGTTTGGAATGATAGAGGTAGGGTCGCGACATTTGACCCACACGAGTTACCGCACGGTGAACCCTCAAATCTCATTAACACTAGCCTCCATGATCTGAACTTGGTAACGTATATCGTCAAGCGTGTGTTTAATATTTTACATTATACGACAATAATGTGACCTATTATTTTATTGTTTAGTTGGGGCTAAGAATAACGCTATCCAGTATAAAGAGGCTATTGAGTGGTGTCTTCTGGAGAACCTAAAGATCCAAATGAACGAGATATTGCGCTATCTTGACTAGCAGAAGTGGAAGTTGGAACATGGGACTAAGGCAATGCGTTTTGGCTTTGGAAGATCGCCTTAATCTCAATTATAAATAACATAATATTGTAACATAATATTAATAAAGTGTAGATTCGTCATTTTCTTCAATTCCATTAAATGTTCTTGTCTCCATCGTTTATTTATAATATTCATATGATTGTCATTTTGGTATCTTCTTCTCGTCTCATCCCGATCGTGTTACTTTCCTGATCTAAACTTCCAAGTTTTATTCTATCGGCTAGCCCGATTGTAGTGCGATTATTGTTGTAACGAACTAATTTTATTTTGCCATCAGACCGATCGCGATGCTGGTTTGGAAAAAAAATATTTTTCCAAAATTAACAATGCTGGTTGGGATGACTTTTGGTGAAAAAATTGTTTGTTCCAAAATTAACAATGTTTAGTTAAAATGTAGAAGAGTGCTTTTAAGTAATTAAAAATACTTTTCAGAATTTTTTTTATAAAAAAAATGGTTTGAAAATGTTAAAAAGCATATAAAATATATTTAAAACTTTTGAAAATTAATTATTTAATTAATTTTCTTTTTCAATAAGTTATACCAAACAAAAAGCTAAATAACTATAACTGTGTTATATTGATTATCTCTATCGTCTTACTCTCTTGGTCTAAACTTTTGAATTATATCCTATCGGCTAACTCGATCGCGGTGCTATTGGACTCGTATCGTATTGACAAAATATTTCTATTCCATCGGTTAGTATTTTTATAATACATGTGGAAATTTGAAAATCAATCCAAAACACACCGATTAAAAAATATGAAAAATTAATAGTAGTATTCATTATTCCAAAGTTGTATAACGTACTGTTTCCTAAAAAACGACACATTATCCTACTTGACATCTGTCGAAGTAACCCCATTATATCGTGTTCAAAAAACTTTGCACAAAAAAATTCGCAATCAAGGCTAGAATACTGTCAGGTGGCAATTGATGGTCGCTTTACTTCCCATGGGGTTGTGGGGAGTTGAGGTCGAATGTCCATTTTACTGCAATGCGCAAGCAACTTAGGGATGACAGCTGACATATTCTTTAAGGCGTCCTTAAGTAATTCAAGTCTGATGTACCTGGGCATTGAGCCTGTGATGATGATTCGGTCGACGCGTAGGTCGATGAATAACAACATCCAATGCTGATTAATGTTCAATGCCCCATACACACAATCAATGTTTGACCATGCTTGCTTGTAGTACTCGTGACGCCCAGTAATATAATCCCAATATGCCTCGTCATGCATCCAATTTGTTGGATCTTCTAGATCAAGTGGAATGCACAATCTGGTTGGGAGTCTTAAGAAATCTCAACCAATATAACAAAAAAAAGCCGCAAAGGATAACAACAGTCAATAAAAAAAGAATGATCATTAAAGTTAATCATTATGTCTACACTCAGAATGAAACTACTATAGATAACCACGAACTTCTTTTGACATAGATCTGAGACATCATGAACTTGTTCAGTACCAACAACATGAGTGTTTTCATTCCCTGTAAAGTAATGAATGAGTTTCATCCCATCAATTGACACGTATTGACTATAATGTGGACTAGCGTACTTACCTCATATGTTACCCAATCAGTAAAGAGTGGCGAAGAATTCCTTCTTCTTGTCAATGTACAAGCAAGGATGCAATTAGTCGTTCATCCTTTCGTCCTTTAGTCATCGATGAAAGTTAACCGCGATCAGCATTGGTACTTGGAAGCATCTGTCGTACGACTTACTCACTCTAACCTTCTTCTTCTCTTCTGTAACAGTGCACTTGGATGGAGGATTTCTCTTTTGATTGCCCCAACGTTTGGTTAGAATAATATTTTTCGATTGCTTGGCATGTGTTTCCAACGTCGCAACATCGACCTCCCTCATCGTGGGCTCTGTCGTAATACTCACCTCCAGTCCCATAGTCAGACCAATCGCAATGATAGTTTGTCCAGGATCATCGACTGTAAGTTGAGTACATTCATCCATCGGCCACAATGTAGACACATCCTGTTGTGTCATCCACAACATCCATCGGCATCCAAGGAATTGAATTCTACGCTTGTTGTTTGCTACATGCCTCAATTGTACGTGTGGCCGTCGAATCGAGCACTACGATCGGCATCTCAGGCATATTATCTGTCGCGCATTATTTATTACATGCCTCAGTTATGTGTGGGGCCATAAGATTGACCACGTCAATTAGATCATTTGTTCGTGCGATGGGTCGTCACATACTGCGTTAACTGATCGACCAGGTCCGTCATCCACATCTTGATTAATGTTCTAGGTCATAACTCTAACGTCTTCGGTCATACTAGCCTCTTCAACAATGTTATCATCCTCCGCCACCTCTCGATTAGTCTGGATAGGGGTGGATGGATAGTCTGAAGATTTTCTCTGTCAACAGATGGAACATAACCATCGACATTAGCATTGTTGCCCAAAAGTAACTGATTAATCTTCAACTTCGTTGCTGATCTACCAGCCTCAGAGCTTCCAAAGGCCACATTATCTACCGCCTCATTGACTACACTTCGTCCATGAGTTCTAACGCGCACCCTCGTTGGTTGGGATTTGATAAGGGGTATGAGGGCGAGGGCGGGGGTGGAGGCTACATGTACATCGATGCCCTCTCTACTGTCGTTCATGTACTGGACCTCATCTTTCGTCATAACAATCTCTGGGTTGACAACCGTCTAAAACATTAAAAAGAAAATGAAATGATAAAGAAAATGCGTTGTCAGTATTCATATTGCTTGAAAAAAGCAGTAGGTGATCTAGTTTTGATATGAAGTCATCTATGACGAATTGAAAACCCCATCTCGAGTTGTTTGTAGTTAGGCATCCGAGGGCATGACTACCTAAGGATGCGCTGTATAACGGTGTCGTTCAATTTTGTAGCGAATATATCGTCGATTGTGGAGATAATTTCATATGCCCAAACCTGAAACGCATAGCCAAAATCGAGAATGAAATACTTTGCATTAGTAGTCTTATTTCGTTGTTTTCGAATGTCGTCCAACTTCACAATGGCTGCAGTACGTAAGGTCTTCAGCGTACGATTGAAGACGTGAGAAGACCAGTCATAATTAGTGAATGCCTCGTCGTCTTCTATGACTGCAAGCATATTCCAGTCAACCAATGTTTTCATATCCTTGCCCGTAAGCCTTATCTCAAAGAAAATGATTAACCCCATTTTAACACCATCTTCATCACGTTCAAAATCAAAATCAATAAATATGGCTTCAACATCTGAATATTTGACTTGATCCATGTTCCAAAATAGAAGCGACCTTAGTCTTCCCGACATCCTAGGCTTTTTTGCAAGAATCTGTGGAGGCCACAATCCGATAATAATATTGAACTCCCATTGGGAGAACAAAACCTTCGTGTCCCGAATGTTGAAACTCCTTACGCTATCTTCTTCTTCTTCTATTTCCTTGAGGAGAAGGTGATGGACTAACTAGTGAACATTATGTTCGTATCCAACAGAGGACTAAACATGGTTTTCTTGAATCGCTAACTATGATTCAGTCAGCTTCCGCTTCACTACATCTGTAGCGTGTGTAATGTGAGCTAGTGAAGAAACTTGAGCATTGAAGTACTCTTTTGGGTCAATCTTAGCGACCATGTCGATATCCATATTACATTTTTGAAGTACATTCTGCTAATGACAAAGATGAGTTTGAAATCATTATCAAATCGACAAAGTACCTAGTTCTAATTAAAATCAATCGCGTCAATTTGAATAACTGATCGTATGATGCGATCGAAGCGGATAGTGATATATCGAGTAACTCGATGGTTGTATCTTCTGTGAATGCCATAACAAAGGGGGTACTGAAAATAGACATGGTGTGTCGACAATAAATGTTCAATAGTCATTTATTTCATGAAGAAATGAATATCATACATGTCCACCATTTCGATTTCATTCTGACCTAGGAATAAAATGAACGTAGGAAAAATTGGAATCGAACCCAAAATTGCAATGTTTCGACATTTCTGCTATGCATTGTTTAACAACTCAGAAGTATGAACTCAGACAACGTGACTACATTAGTTGAAAGTATATAAAAATGAAAATTAAGTTAATTCATCATGAGTGTCCATCAGTGAGGTGTTCAACAATCTCAAAAATCAAGTATACGACCGATTACGGTTAATGAAAATGCAAGTAGAACATAAAAAAGAACATTGAACTCACGTTGAGAAAAAGAAGGAGACAAATGATGGAAACTGGAGCAATGTTCGGAGACGTGTTGTATTTGAAATGAAAGGAAACTGGAACAATGTTTAGAGAAAATTGGGGGAGCTGATTTTCTTTAGACCGAGTGAAACGTTGAGTGCACAGGAAACATAACATAGTTTTAAAAATATTAAACTTTAATATATATATATATATTATTAATAGAGGGTTTGCAATATTTATGCTTCAACGTAGGATAAGATTTTATGGGATATGGAATCAATGGGAAAACCTCCATATGTGATTATCAATGATTCAAGTGACGATGATCCACCAAACATTAGAATGCCATATACGACCACTAAAGGGGAGGGTACGTCCGTACCTCCTGAGTAGAAAGCCATATAGAAGGAAACAAAGGTGCTGCGTTGGTGGCTGCCCAATGAGAGTTATGGAATTGAAGAAGAGACTCTTCTCCACGCAACGCTACGTACGAGTAGAAGAATTTAGATGGAAGACCTACTAGAAAGAATGTGAGATATACCACCAAGATACCTCCTGGTTGGAGAAGGAGAATGAAAAACTCGTAGAAAAGATCGCTAAGTTGGAAGTCTGTCTGTCAGAGTCCACTAAAAGATGATTCTTCGTTTTATTTTAAATCTCTCCTTACATTTCATCCAACGATTTCGCAATTAAACATCGCTGTTCACTTAAATGTCTGTCTGCGAAATCGTTGCATTGACAGAAAATCATACCGCAAATAACTGTCTACTAAATCCATTGAGCGATCACGTCTTGTAATGTCGCCAAAAATTTAATGCGATGTACGTGTTCAAAACGTCCCTCTGATCGTGTCATTTGATTAAAACAAAAAAAGAAATAATAGTGTTCAAGATGTCTGTCTGATGGTTTAACAATTCTTTATTCATCATATTTTGACGTATTTCACGATCATACAACCCCTTACAAACAGTTGCCCATTAAAGAAGACTAAAAGATAGGCGTATTTGACCATAACTTTATGACGTATCGACACCTAATTAAAGTCATCGTTTCCGGCATTAGTGATTCAGTATTTACTCCTGTAACGTCTTATTCTAAAAATCTACAACAAAAAATCCCATAGTCACCACTACCACGCTGAAGTGGAGCCGATACTCGACGTATTGGCCATGGCGACATCCTCATCTTCTGATTCTTATTTGTTATGCCACAGTGGTGTAGAACGGTTGGAAGGACGTGAGCCATGAAATTCAACTCATTCTGTAGTGACTCCAATGGTGTCAGCATAGAAAGAAAGTCTCAAACATTGGGCGCTCCTTCACAGAGGTCATTGCAAAGTAATACCCAATGAGAACCACCGACGTTCAACGAAAGGTATACCACATCCACTTCTGACCAAGGTGTACTATAATCAGTCTTATTGCCCTTCACGAATTGAAGAACACTGATATCGGCCTTACTCCAATCAAACCACCCAGATCTGTGGCTTGAAGAGCTATACAACTTCACCAGAACTCCATCAGACCGTCGTAGTTCATTCTAATAAACCATATAATATTGTTCATTAAAGATGTATTATAAGTTCATAATACAATAGTTGGCAGATAAACTTACGGTCAGAAGTACAAAACCGACCATAAATTTTGAACGATGCAAGTTCAGGAAGGGAGCCATCTTAAACTTCTTGTATGTAATAGGAAAATAGTGTCTATTTCCTAGTCGTAACAAATGTTAGGTTAACAATATTGAAGGAAAAAAGCTATAAATATAGAGAATGCAAAATCAGATAGACTAACATCATCGCCAAGCCATTCTAATGGGGTCAACAAGCGGCGAACCCAATCTTTCCCAATGAAGTTAAAAGATGTACTGCGTAAAAACTTGTCCATTTTTCGATCTTCTAACCATCATTTCATCTGAACTCTAGTTTCGTTGGTATTGTTAACAATGAGTTGTATGTCATGTGATTGTTTAGGACCTATGCATAATTTTGGATGTGTGTTGCATGTACATATAAGTGTGATACTATCTCTGCTTAGCGATATATTAAGAACCTCTATGAGATGCATTCTCTGTTGTGTGCTTATTTTGAGGTTCCTCCATGAGATTTTCTATCTCTGCTTAGTGATATATTGGGACCTTAATGAGATGCATTCTCCGCTATGTGTTTATTTTGAGGTTCCACCATGAGATTTCGTATCTTTGCTTAGTGATATATTGAGGACCTCCATGAGATGCATTCTCTGCTCTATGATTATTTTGAGGATCCTCCATGAGATGGTATGTTTCTAAATAAGACGGGTAATAGGTCCCACATGAGATGTATGGCTGTTTGTACGCATGTCCGACCCTAGGTGTCGGGGTTACTTACTGGCATGCATACTTATGACTGCATGAGTGGTGAGTAATTTTAATTACATGCATGTTTGTTATGGACTATTAATGATTTTTCGGCATATGGAGACTTGTCTGGATGGAGTAGAAAGAGTTATCAAGCATGTCTCATTTGTAAAGAAGATACATCATCATTTAGGATAAGGGGCAAAATATCTTCTAGAGACTCAGAGTGGGCGTAGAAGCAAGCAACACGATGGAAAATTGAATGTAGACCTCCTCAAGCTGTAATGGGCATGGATGCGATTATCAAACAGGTCAACGAGGCGACAGAACAAACATAAGTAAGTTCTACTTTTCAACCAATCCAATTAAGTAATAAATATGTTCGACGTATTCAGTTATAACTTTAGATTTTTTAAATCATAGCTTAAAATGTTGGAGTTTAAGGATGGCCCGGTAGTAGAAGGGTCTCATCCAATCCCAAAAGATGAGATATATGAACGAGTATTGGGTTCTAAATCAAGACACGTCAAAGGCCTTGGTTGGGGTCCAAAATCGAAATCACATAATGAGAGTTCGTCATCGTCAGCTCCGACACAACAAGAAAAAGAATTGGAAGCTGAGGTTTCAATGTTCGAAGAAAAAGTAGTTGCAAAATAGGAAAAGGTGGAGAACTTGCAAGGCGAGGTATCAACATTGACAGAACGATTTGCAATGTTCAAGAACTTCATGAGAAGCACGCAAGGGGGCTCACAAGGTAGCGATCATCTACCTAGGTAAATATTGTCTCGTACTTGAAAATGGATACTTTGTAATCAAACATTGCTTTTATTTCAGGTCCTCACATGCTCGCAAGCCAATGAATGACGATTGGATCACAAGGCCGACGAGCACTATTTAGGTTCTTTTGTGTTTTTTTTATTTTTTATTCCATAAAACTACATTTGTAAACTATTATTCATTTAATGAATATATATATAAATTTTTTTCATTAATTACGCTTGCATTTCAATATTTATCAAATACGAAATATATTGAATATTAAAAAAATAGCATCAACATTACCCATATATATCGACACGATTATTGCGTCTGTATATTTCGTAGATTTTTTGACAATATTAAATGCTTGTCGCTATAAGTAGGTAATACCAACTCATGCAAACCATTGGCGTTATTGAATACTTGCCTGATGGCACGTAACTCCATCGGGATAACCTTGTAAAACGAAGGTTTTACTATTGTCGTCATAAAGTTCTTCAATAAGCGAAAGTTCATTATGCCGGAAGATCATAGTTTTTTACTTTTATTGATAGGTATAAGAAACCATTGATGGAAATCAATCCCGACAGTGTTATGACGATGAAACCGCCGATGACTTTTTTTCATTGACATAACTCTTTTCCAACAAAATTGAAAATTTTTCCAACAACCTATTTTCTCGGAAAATGATAAAATTTAAATGGAGGTACAACAAACTTAAATTAATATATCGAAGAAAGAGTTAAAAATAAAATCTAAACCGAATAATAAAATAATTTGAATAATACAAAATGATTAAAGATACTAGTTGACCCATTCTAATAAATATCAAAATGAGAATCGAAATGACAATAATTTGTATTACAAAACTCTAAAACAAACCTATACTTTTTAATTCGACCACTCTCTCCCAACAAAATTATTAGATCCCTTTTCTCCAAAGATTGCTTTGTCGCCTTAGCCCTAATGTCATATGTTTGCATCACCTACCCACCATGTGATTTATATTGATTTAATCACTAATTTTAGGATATTCTTTTATACCCAATTTATGTTTTAATTCTATTGGGCTATATTGTATATTCTAGATCCCTAACCTTGTTATTTCATCTTATTTGTTGCTGCCCATGGACCACATCTTTTGGGCCTTTGTTTTTTTTGAAAAGAATGTTGAGGCCCAAAATATTTACCCACTTAAAATGAACCGGTTTGGTTTAGTTTATAAAATTTCGATTCGGGTTAGCTGAACCAAACCAAATCAAACCACTTACTTAATATATATACATCTCATTCTTTTCTTTAACCTAAGAGTTGAAGTTGAAAAGTTTGACCTCCTTTTTGTTGAGAGAAAAATCGAGAAAGAGGGGAAAAGGAGGGGAGTCACTGGGTGATGTTGTCGTCGCCGCCGTTGCTGCTCGAGTAAGGGGAGAAACGAGGTCGTTGCACATTCATAGTGCTTGGCCGTTCAAAAGAACATTGGCAATCTCCGAGTTTAGCCCGAACAAGCTTACGACCGTGTGGGTTCTTGTCATCAAAGGTTGTATTGTTCTTTAATCTTTAATTTCTTGGTGATTCCCTTTCTTAGCATGATTCCTCTCTCATGTCCATAAAGATTGTTTATGTGTTCTTGAGGTTTCTGATTATTCTTGTTTATTAAGTCCTCTAAGAACGTGAATCTTTAAATTTTTCTCTATAATTATGCCTATTGCGTTCTGATTTCATAGATCTCTTAATAATACTGACTAAATAAGGGGGATTTATCCTTCTTACAAGTTGAGTAGGTCTTTGGATTGAACCACTATAAATCTACGAGTCGTTTCTCTCTTTTCTCTTACTCTCTGTGCAATATTATTAAGTTCTCACTCATATCGATTGCTGAAAATTTATCTTGACTCATATTGATTGCTAGAAATTTATCTTGAGCATATGTTGAAGGCTAGTAATTATCTTGAACCTCTTTTAAAGTGCTGGAAAATTATTTTGAGTTCAAATTAGGTGTTGAAATTTATTTCGAACTACGAATTGATTGTTATAATTGATTATATAGAATGTTGTAAATATTTGGAACAATTAAAAATAACAATTGGTATCAGAGCCTTTCTTTATGCATTCTATTTTTATCATTTTCGTGTAAATAACTTACTGATTTACTATATTTACGTTCTTACTTAGTTTTGCATTTTTTATTTGTTATTTTTGTCCAAAATGGGTGATGTCCATACTTTTTTTTATACATAATGGGTACTTGGTTCGAGGTGGAACATTTTGATGGTAAGAGAGACTTCGGTCTTTGGAAAATGAAAATTATGGCAATCCTAAGGTAGCGAAAGTTGATTATGCTCTCACGGAACCTAAAGATATCCTTAAGAGCA
>JAOANK020846998.1:0-10371 GCA_026257165.2 Telfairia occidentalis | reverse complement strand
TAACTCACATGTAAACATAGGTGCTAGATTACATCATTTATGCTCAAAGGATTATCAAAAAGGGTCATCATGCCACAGTATACTCTTAAAAGGCACACACTTAACTCTTATTCTAAGAGTTAAGAGCGCCTCACCCTCTCACTGGCCAGCGAGTGGTCTAATTATAGTTAGACTATGACTAATTGTTCATTAGAGGGATCAGTGGTACTTAAGGAGTTAGATATAACTACAGAGGTAAAACGGTAATTTTGACCGACCTGTAGTTATGAACAAGTCATGAAGGGTCGACTTACTATTGATTGATTAAATTCATGGACACAGAATATATCTACAGTGCGAAGAGTGCAGTTGTCGATCTTTAGTGGAGTGACTGACAGTTAATGAATATTGAACAATTAGTTAAAGAGTTTAACTAATTAATCTCGTGTCATTATTGCTTCTAATTTGTAGGTCCATAAGGTCCACTTGCTAGCTCACTAAGGATTTCACAAGAAATAATATTTTGATAATAATTTGAATTGTTTAAACTATTTGAAGGAATTTTTAAGCAATAATGTATAAATACATTATAGTATATAGTTGATTAGAAATATAATTTATAATTAAACTATATAATATGTCAGAATTTAATCATTTGAATAAGATTCAAATCTTAGTTATATGAATGAGTTTCATATGAATACTATAGGTTAAAATTTAATATGAATAAGATTCATATCAAAACTAAAGGTTAAAGAGAGAAATATGCATTTAATATGATTAATATGCATAATATATAGTTAATTGATTATTAGATAATTAATTAATTATAAATTATTAATAATTAATATAATTAAAATTAACTCCCCACTAATGGGGAGTTAATAGACAATACGTGGGAACTCTCACTCTCTCTCATTTTCTCGATAAATACCTCTGTGTTGAGAACATAGAGGTTTGCTGAAAATTTCACGCTTCTTCCTTCCATACTCAAAAGAGAAAAGAGATCCCACAATTTTCTTTTTAGTTTCTTCTCCTGAGAATAGCAAGTTCATTGAGTGGTGTTGTCCAATCGGGTTTGGCTTGCTTACTATTGTTCGTGCATTTGAAGAAGAATTTCTACAAAGGTAAGTTTTCTTCTTTCCTTCTCAGTATTTGGCTTTTATGCATGTTTATTGTACCAAATTGAATATTGAATGAGGCTTCCTAGAGGAATTTGATTCCTTTAGCATTAAGAAGCACCACAGTTGTTGTATGGCTAGAACTAGAGTATGCTTCAGATACAAAAAGAAAAGGCACATCCATGCCAACTGGCTTAAGAATGATGCTACTAGTTCAGGATCAGCTGGAACCTCGAGCCAAGCTGACACACATAATGGAAAAGCATTTTCAACCATGCAGCAACAAGCGACAAACCCTAATGTTGCAATGTCTGATATATTACTCATATTAGATCACTATGCTTTTGTATTTTGATTATGGTTCTACTTTTTCTTGTATCTCTAGATCATTTGTAAATAAGGCCAAATTAGAGATGATCTTATAGCAAACATCACACAAGCTAATGGGTTGAAAGTCTGTCACCTTGATTTGATGTTACACTTAGGAATGAGGACTATTGTTTTGTGTTGAACTGGTCGAGTAGTTTTCCGTCATTCAGGCATTAGAGGCAAGCTTTTGCTACTTTTTCGCTGACGGTATGCGAATACTTCTGGTAGAATAGAGGAGGTAGACCATCAGATCCCAGTACCTTGGTAGGGCCCATCTGTTTGAGCACACAGTAGATCTTCTCACCTATGAATTCACAATCCAATAGCACATTCATATCTTTGGTCACTACCATAGAGGTTGCTAATAGTATTACCTCTACTACTTGTATATCCACAGAAGAAATATAAAAAAGATTAGCAAAATAAGAGAGAAGTAGATGTTCAAGGTCGTCCCTGTCATTGACCCAAGCACCATTTGAGCCTTGAAAATCATTGATTCTATTCTTGCTATGGTGCTGCGTGGCTTTGGGGAGGAACCATTTGTTGTTACAATCCTCGCATCTTAGCCAATCCACTCATGACCTCTAGTCCCAGTAGATTTCATTCTGACAAAGTATGTCTTCCATGTGTTTCTCTTCCAAGCATAATTGATTCAACTCCTCTACCTTTGGTCTTTGTGTTATGATCATTTCTTCAATTTGTTGCTTGCAATTCATTATGTGTTTCTTATAGTAGCCAATCTTTGATTTTTTTCATCTTGTGTAACATTCCATTATTTTTTAATTCGATTTAAAGTATGTTATTTTTTTATTAAATAGGGAATAATTGTGATGTGGTGTTAATTGAAGGGGAGAATAATTAAGATTTATTTATTTTTGAATAAGATAGATTTCATCTTAGGAAAAAAGGGAAATAATTATAGATAATGGTAAACTTGTAAATATCTCAAAGGAGATTACATTAGGGTTTGTGGATTTACCCCTATATAAGAATAAGTTCAAACCCTAGCAACCCATTTTTTTTCCCAAAGAAAAACCCTTCATCTTTTTCCACCCTCCCTCACAAATTCTCTCTCTCTCTCTTTCTCTCTCCTTAACAGCGACAGTGATAGCATTCTAAAAGTGCTATTTTAGGGCCTTCAATCTAGTAGTTATATGGGTTGAATTGTGTGCTTTGATGATTTATTTATTGAATTTGTAGAAACCGAAAATTTGGAGGGAAAAATACAGATTTTGTGTATTACAGGTTGAAAAACGAGCCTAAAAAGAGCAACTTCTGCTACAAAACGAAGGAGATATGTCAAAAAGAGCCAAAACCCAAGAGCCAGCGTCTCAACGCCAAAGGAGAGTGTTGACACACTCAAAAAGTAAAAGGAAGACAAAATGCTCTAGTGTTGCGACGTTGGAATATTAACATCTCAATGCTACTCAATTTTTGGCAAGACAGTAACGAATTTACAAAGTAGCATCAAGACGCTGCTTCACATCGTTGAGACGCAACGTCGAAGAATTTCCTCCTTATTTCAACAACTATGTGAACGTTTTGTAATATTAAAGGGCAGCGTCTCAACGTTATACCTTAGCGTCTCGACGCTGCTGCCTATGACTGTATAAGCTATCTTTCACAAAATTAATCAAGAGTTCAACTTTTAAGGGTCGTTTTCAGTATGGTTTTAGAGGTGCAAGGAAAAATTATAGTGGGCATTTGTGCTACAACATATTAGAGGCTTTGCTAGTGTTTAAGGGTGAAAATCACGAGTACAGAAGTAGGTTCGGAGCCAAAAACGAGGAAGAATCAGCCCAGGAGTTTTCTTTTCTCTCTTTTACATTCTGTAATCTGCTTAGAGGAGTTGTTTAGAACTAATTTTTAGAATGTATTATAGCTAAACCCTTTAGTTTTAGGGTTTTGGTTTGTTTTATTGATAATTAATTGCATTATTGAACTATTAAATGCATTGTTTACAGTTTTCTTCTAAATTCTAGCCCTTAATGATTGTGTTCATTTAGCCAATGAATGTATTATTACTTTATTTACCATCTTTCTTGTGAGAAAGGGTTGTAAATTATTACATGCTATTTTACTCTCTTGTTCGAAAGAAATGGTAATAAAGTAGGACATTGGGATCTAGACACATGTTTTTCTAGGTGCGAAAGTGATATTAGCATGTGTGAGGTCCTTAGTAGGTTATGTTTTTGCCACTTTCAAATTCTTATTGTGAGATATTGAATAGGGAGTTGTTTGTGAGGCTTGGTGGACCGCGAGAGGGGGAAGCCGAGTTTATAAACCTTAGACTTAGAAAATTAGTAATTTATTGCATCTCTCGAGTTTAGTTAAATAGTAACCTTTGATTTACATGGGTGAGAATGACTTTTGAAGCCGATTCACTAAGCCTACTATATTGGAGACATGACCAAATGGGGAGCTGGAAATATAATCTCACAAGATGGAATTCACTCCTTCCATATAGGGTAAGTAGATGGGTAATTCCCTTAAGTGCTGATTTCAAGACTTGAACAATGGGGCTTCGCTCTCTCACTGGCTTGAGAGAGACTTGGTTTATGGTTGGATCATAAACATATTTTTCATTAGAGAATCAATTGTACTTAAAGTTTAAGATATAATTACAGGGGTAAAACAGACTTTTGATCCAATTTTAATTATGAACTACTCGTGAATTATCAACTTGCATGTAGTGATTATATATTCATGGACATAACCTATCCTACAGTGCATAAAAGTGCAACTCCGGGTTTTTAATGGAGTCACCTTGAGTTAATGAATGTAGGTTAATAAATTTGAGTTTATTTAATTAATCTTGTATCATTGGAGCTTATAATTTGTAGGTCCATAAGGTCTCCTTGCTAGCTCACTAATGGATTAATTATGTTGAAAGAAAAATTAAATTGGAAGTTGATCAAATTTAAATTTAAAGTATTTGATGCATTAAATGATAAAGGAAAAAATAAATGTATTTGATACATTGATTAAAAGAAAATTTTATATATGTAATTTTAATATATAAAGTATATATTAAAATAATTGAATGAGATTCAGATAATTAAATATATTTTAATATATAAGATATTAAATATATGATTTGATTTAATAAATAATTATTTGAATGAGATTCAGAAAATTTAAATATATTTTAATATATAAGATATTAAAATATAAAATTTGATTTATTCAATACATCAAATAATTATTTGAAAGAGATTCAAATAATTTAAATATAAAATTTATTAGGCTTAGATTCTATCCCAAGTCGTTATAAATAGAATCTTTGGGTAAGCCTAAACCATACAACCCTTGGAGAAATATAAGAGTTTTCTCTAAAAGCTTTTCCCAAGTTTCTTTCAAGGAGGTTCCCACCAACTTTAATCCTTGTTCGAGTCATAGCACGGATGATCTATTGGAGATCCATGGATGTTAGACTTAAAGAGAAGGAAATATCATGGAAGGTCTAAAAATGTCTTGGAGAAGTTGTTGAGACCTCAAAGGTAATTGTTTTTTCCATTTAATTCTAAATATTTTAATTCAATACCGATCCTAGATTCTAAATTATTTTGAATCAAAATCCCCCTGCATGATGAACCGTTCATTCCTACATTAATTACATTATTGAACTCTTGAATGCATTATTTATGGTTTTCTTCTAAATTCTAGCCCTTAATGATTGTGTTCATTTAGCCAATGAATGTATTATTGCTTTATTTATCGTATAGCTTGTGAGAGAGGGTTGTAAATTATTGCATGCTATTGTTCCATCTTGTTCGAAAGAAATGGTAGTAAAGTAAGATATTGGGATAGACACATGCTTCTCTAGGTGTGAAAGTGATAGAGGTACATGTGAGGTCCTTAATAGGTTATGTTTTAGCAACTTTCAAATTCTTATTGCGAGATATCGAATAGGGAGTTGTTTGTGAGGGTTGGTGGACCTCGAGAGGGGGAAACCCAAATTTATAAACCTTAGACTTAGAAAATTAGTAATTTATTGCATCTCTCGAGTTTAGTTAAATAGTTAATTATGTCGTTTACAATGCCAACATCCTAAAGCTACTTGTTCTTTGATTTTCCTTTTTTTTACGCGCCTATTAGCGTTTTTGTTTTATTCGCTTTTTAGATTAAACATGTTTCATTACCATTGTTTCATGACCGTTCATTTACCTAAACAAAATTTGGTACTATTATTTTGGTACTAAGTAAAATAATAACAAGGTTCCCAGAAAACGATACTTGGTCCCTTAGATCGTTTTATATTACAATTTGACCCATGCTCTTGCAGTAACGCAGTGAACTGCAATCAAGTTTTGGTGCCATTGTCGGGGAATTGGTATTTTTATTTCTACTTATATTAAAAGAACATTACTGGTCTTACTTTAGAGTGTATATTATTTTTATTTTTATGTTGTTTGTGTTTGGTTCATGCACCGTGTTAGAGAAGCAAACCTTATGTCATTTGATCCAAAAATAGATAGAACATTCAGGAGAAATTTGAAAGCGAACAGGGTAGAGCAAGTAAACATTGTTGAGCAACAGGGAGTTGTGCGGTCGATAAGATATTATTTTCAGCCCTCAGTTTCTACAGCTCAGCCCAGGATAGCACATGCACCGCTGGAAGTCAATAATTTCGAGCTTAAGCCAGGATTGATTCAGATGGCTCAAGAGAGTGCCTTCAGAGGACTACCCACTGAAGACCCTCACGAACATATACAATTATTCTTGGAAATTTGCAGTATTGTTAAGGTTAGTGGTGTTTTAGCTTATCCATTCGCTAACGCTTATTCCATTTCTTCGTACAGGATCATGCGAAGGATTGGTTGGAGACACTAACTACTGGGGGCATAAACACGTGGGACGAGTTGGCTCAAGCATTTTTTAACAAATATTTTTCACAAGCGAAAACTCAAAAGCTCATATTTGAAATCAGTGCTTTCAGTTAACATGACACAAAGTAGCTGCTTGAGGCATGAAAGCATTATAATATACAAGTGCCTTCGGCACAGTTTTCTTGATTGGCTTCAAATCCAATACTTTTATGATGGTTTAACCGGTGCTACTAAATCCATTTTAGTTGCAGCTGTAGGTGGCTCGCTATTTTCAAAGATGAAGAGGTGGCCCGTACAATACTCGAAGATATGGCTGCCACAATCTATCTTTGGCATGTAAAGACATCAACTGCTCGAGCTTCTTGATTTCATAATGTCGATGAGGTAAGTGCTCTTAAAACACAAGTGGCTACATTTACTAATGCCCTGAATAATCTGACTATGCAGGGAAAACCTAAATCGATTGCATCCATGGCAGCATGTCATTCGTATCCTATTTAGGAAAACTCTCAGTTGGAGCAAACCAACTACGTGAATAAGAACTATGAATTTCAAGGAGCCCTGCAAAACAAATTTGTAGTCCAGCAAACCCCGCTGCTCACCAGTTACTATCCAGGTATTCGAAACCATGAAAATTTGTCTTACGCTAACAATAATGTTTTCAATCCCCCAGATCTTGTTTCACCTCACAAGAGCCACTAGAGAGAAAACTGTCTTTGGAGGACATGTTCGCAATATGTATCACGGAGTCTAGGAACTGAACCTCCAATGTGGAAAACAAGGTGGACAGCCAACAAAAGACCCTAAAAAACATAGAGACGCAGATCAGCCAGATGGCCACCACCCTCAATACCATACAGAAAGGTAAGTTCCTATGCAATACTGAGGTAAACCCGAGAGATCAATGTAATGTCATAACATTGAGGAGTGGTAGAATGCTGGAGGAGCTTGAACACTAAAAGAAGGCCGAGAAAACTGAGGAGAATAAGAGAGATGAAGACAAGGTTGAGGAGACATCGAGGGAGGCACCCAAACTGTCATCTTCAGGGAAGTATTCTGACCCTATCCCTGCTAATGTTAATGTCATCCCTTACCCTCAACATTTTAGGAAACAGAAACTTGATGCTTAATTTTCTAAATTTTTAGAAATCTTTAAGAAATTGCACAGAAATATTCCTTTTGCTGATGCGCTTGAATAGGTGCCCAACTATGTGTAGTTTCTGAAGCAGATCATGGCTTCAAAGAAGACGTTTGAGCAATATGAAAGGATGATTGAACAGAAGAGTGCAACACGATCATACATAAGAAGCTGCCCGAGAAATTAAAGGATTCATTGAGTTTTACTAACTCCTGCACTATAGGAAATATTTTTATAAATTGTGCTTTATGTGAGAGCTTTGATTAACTTAATGCCTCTATCTGTTTTACAACAGACTTAACTTGGGTGAGGTGCAACCCACTACGATATCACTGTAGTTGGCAGATCGATTCATCACTCGCCCTCGAGGTATAGTGGAGGACGTTCTTGTCAAGGTCGACAAGTTTATATTTGTAGACTTTGTGGTGCTTGACATGAAGGAAGACGCTGAGGTACCTATCATCCTTGGGAGACCATTTCTGGCCACAGGAAGGGCCCTGATTGATGTGCAACAAGGTAAGTTAACCTAAAGGGTGGATGATGACAAGGTAAAGTTTGATATTTATCGATTGACGAAACACCCTACTGAGGTTAATATGTGTTACAAAATAGATTATTTAGATAAACAATCATACTCAGTCCACTTGCCTATCGTGTTGTGGACCATCTTACTTTCCAAGCTAGTATTATTTACTCTTGCTTTGTTTTTCTTTTTCATACATTGAGGACAATGCATGATTTTAAGTTTGGGGTGAGGTGTCCTTAGTACTATATGCTTCTAGGATAGATTACATGTGAATTGTATGCTGAGCTCCTGAATATGTTGTTGATTGAGATTAATTTGGATGTTGGATAAATTTTTTTGATTTGAGTGAGTAGTACGATTAATTATTCATCTGACTGTATGATGAAAAGTAGAACTGTTAATTCTTGTATGTTGAGGACTATGACATTCTAGGATTTGCTATTACATGTATGTGAAATGAAATAGGGAGTTTAGTAGTCATACTTCTAATGTGAGTTATGTTTGAAATCCTTCTTTGAATTCCTTGTATTTTGAGCACGTAATCCTACTATTCAGAGTCTTGAAGTTTTAGAGTGTCGCTAACAAGGTTAGACTTTTGGTGAATCAAAATGGTCGGATTATTGGATAGTGAATTTCTAGTTTAAGTAGCCTATGTTGAAGAAAAAAAAAAGTTATGGTGAAAAACAAATTCTAAAGAGGTTACAACGCCTTTCCTGTTGTGCCTAAAAGTAATGAAGGAAAGTGAGTACTGTCCAAGGATAAACATGCTACTCGTAGTAAGATACCCAGTTCCTAGGAAGCGAGGTAAGCCAGAACGAAGGTAGCACGTCTTGATTAAGCTCCTTTTTGAGCAGATGGAAGGATTTGTTGTATTGCTCATAGTTGGATACTCAGCACCTAGGAAGTGGAGGTAAGCCATAACGAAGGTGATACAACCTTCGCTTCCAGCAAAAGAAAGAATATGAAAAGAATATGAAAAGCAATAAAAAAAAAGCTACCTTAAATTAGAAATCTTCATTTGAAAATGATTAAGTGCTAAAGTAGAGGCAGCTTAAGAAAGATTTCATTAAAGGAATTTCGGGCTTGTAAGGACTAGAACGGTATGGGCTTGCACACATACACACAAGGGAGGATAAGAATTGGCCTTCGACTTTCTTACTGATAGAATGGGCATGAACATTTCTTTTCTTGTGCTCATTACATGTCATTGTGCATTGAGTTAAGAGTCTGAAGCATGCTATCATTGAAGTTCTCTCATATGTTTATTTTTTATTTTTGATCGAGACTAGCAAAACTCTAAGTTTTGGGTAGTTTATAGTACTCTAAAAGTCCTATTTTAGGGCCTCAAATCTAGTAGTGTTGTGGGTTGAATTGTGTACTTTGATACTTTATTTATTTAATTTGTAGAAATCGAGTATTTGGAGGTAAAAATACAGATTCTATGTTATTCGTGTTGAAAAACGAGCCTAAGAAGAGCAAATTTGACTAAGAAACGAATAAGATATGTCAAAAAGAGCCAAAACACGAGAGCCAGCGTCTCAGTTCCAAAGGAGAGTGTTAAGACACCCAAACAGTAACAGGAAGACAAAATGCTCTAGCGTTAAGACGCTAGAAGAGTAGCATCTCAACGTTGCTCAATTTTTGGCAAGGTAGTAGCGAATTTATGAAGTAGCGTCGAGATGCTACGTCGAAGAATTGCCTTCTTATTTTAGAAATGCAGTGGCAGTTTTGTAATATTAAAGGGCACTCTCTCCACGCTAGACCCTAGCATATCTCGACGCTGCCACTTGGGACTATATAAGCTATCTTTTGCAAAATAAATCAGAAGTTCAACTTTTGGGGGCTGTTTTCAGTACTATAATGGGGTATTTGTGCTACTGCAAATTAGAGGCTTCGCAAGTGTTTGATGTTGAAAATCATGAGCACGATAGTTAGTTCGGAGCTGAAGATGGGAAAAAATTACCTCGGGAGTTTCCTTTTTCTCTCTTTTACATTATGTAATCTGCTGAGATGGGTTGTTTAGAACTGATTTTTAGGATGTATCGTAGATAAACCCTTTAGTTTTAGAGTGTTGGTTTGTTTTATGCATAATTAATTACATTATTGAACTCTTGCATGCATTATTTACAGTTTTCTTCTAAATTTCAGCCCTTAATGATTGTGTTCATTTAGCCAAATAATGTATTATGTCTTTATTTACCATCTTTCTTGTGAGAGAGAGTCAGAAATTATTGCATGCTATTTTACTATCTTGTTCGAAATAAAGGGTAGTAAAGTAAGATATTGGGATAGAAACATGCTACCCTACGTGTGAAAGTGATAGAGACACGTGTGAGGTCCTTAATAGGTTATGTTTTTGCAACTTTCAAATTCTTATTGCAAGATATCGAATAGGGAGTTGCTTGTGAA
>JAOANK020846988.1:0-10371 GCA_026257165.2 Telfairia occidentalis | reverse complement strand
TTTATTCAATAACAACTTTACTGAATAACTTCAATAACTACTTTATTGAAAATAAGAATATGTTCACAATGTTTACAAGACAGCTGGACTAAGATGACTAAGTTAAAGGACATAAAACCCAACATAAGCTACTTAAAGCTACCGGTTGGCTATTGCTAGGATATATATAAGTTAATGGCAAACTTTTGGTGGAGCAGCTCGGAACAAGGCTGAAAAATCCACTAGGTCAGCTAGACTAAGATGACTAAGTTAAAGGACCAGGGGGGACTGGGTTTTCGCGACATTCAAAGCTTTAATCAGGCCCTTTTAGCTAAGCAAACCTGGAGGATTATAAATCTCCCAAACTTCCTCCTTGCCTAAACTCTGAAGGAAAATACTTTCCAAAGAGCCACTTTCTACAAGCAAAGCTCGGTTCGAGACCATCCTATGTCTGGCGCAACATCCTCTGGGGACAAAACTTAGTAATTAAAGGAGGGCAATGGAGGGTGGGTAATGGCCATTCAATCCATCCCTACAATGATCAATGGGTGCCAAGGGAGAAAACCTTTAGGACTTTATCAGCCCAACGACCTTTAACCTTTAATTCGGTGGCAGGCTTAATAAATAACGAAAGGGGAATGAAAGAGTGACTTAGTCCAAGATATTTTCACCCAAAAAGATGCCAACATGATGCTCAGGTTACCACTGAGCATAGATCAACCCATTGATAAGTTTATATGGCATTATGACAAATAAGGATTTTATACCGTTAAAAGTGGGAACAAGGTGGCACTAGATGATGGAAACATGGCAGAAACATCCTCAGCTTCAGACAACTAGGTAGGATGGAAGCATTTGTGGAACCTCAATCTCACTACGAAAATAAAAATCTTTGCATGGCGAACCTGTCTCCATACGCTCCCTACAAAATTCAACTGGTACAAAAAGCAAGTAGTGGAGGATAATACCTACCCACTATGTCATAAGGAAGTAGAAACTGAGATCCATGCTTCGTGGTTGTGTAAAAAACGTAGAGGTTCATAGATTCAATGGAGCCCAATTTCATCTTTATTATCTGGCACTTACAATGATTTCGTTTCTCTATTGAAGGAGCTGAAAGCTTTCATCACCACATTTTGGATAATCTGGAATTATCGTAATGCGCTGAACTTCAACATTGTTCCAGATGATGATGAAGAACCAATTAGCTGAGCAATAGCATATTGTGAAGAATGGAGAGAACGAAATCAAAAAGCAACATCAATTCGAGCACCTTCTTTGAATAAGGTACCGACAATGCAGGAACAACCATATTCTACACATTATAAGCTAAACACAGACACGACACTTCTGAATGGCCAAGCAGGTTTTGGTGTTATTGTGCATAATGCTCATGAAGAAGCGATGCTTACAGTAGAATACTACAAAATTTTACACGGACCAGTCGAGTTGGCAGAAGCAATGACATTGAAAATATGGATACAAATAGGAATAGAGGCAGGACTACGACCACTATTAGCCGAGACAAACTGTCAAATCGTTTGGAACTTATTACAAGGAAAAGAAAGATTTGAAAATGAAACTCATCTGATAGTGAATGAGATCAGTAGGCGAAGAAAAAAAGGAAAATCCCAAGAAATAACTTTAGCAAGACGCACACAAAATAAAGTTTGCAAATCAGTTGGAGATCCATGCAAGGAGAAACCAACTATCTATAATTTGGATGGAAGATTACCCACACTGGGTATCAAACGCACTTCGGTGTGATTTCCCAAATTTAGTTTAGTTTTTCTTTCATATTCCCTCTTGTACTAAAAAAAAAAACCTTTCACGACTTTAAGAATGTTTTATGAGATTTTTTGTTTTGAGTTCTTCAAGAGAAGAGATTCAATAAAATAACCAAATTGAAACTTATAGAATTATCTATAATATATTAAAAAGCCTCAATCTTGAAAAATAATATTTTTAGACTATTGTATCCTGTTATATATTTTAGATTTACTAGTCTTCACAATTTAATTCCAGAATTTTATAATTGTCTCTTTGCACGTTTTACAGAGTCTCCCTAGCCTCTGTGCTTGAAGCCCTTCTCCTTTGTAGAAGAGGATCTACATTACAAGTTTTTCTTCGGATCAACTTTTTCGCCAAAACAAGAGCTAGCAGCATCCTTTCTACTTTTTGTAACAAAAAGCAATGAATATGGATGTGGTGGAAAGACTAAATAACTTGAAACTCTCCAGCAAGGAAATCGACACTATTGAAATAGAGTGTCCTGAAACAAACTTTGCTCAAACCGATCTGACAGGTTGTCTGGTTGGAAAACTTGAATCCCGAAAATTGGCAAATTCTGAGGCTTTCAAGAACGTGATGAGGAATGTTTGGTGTTTTTGCAAAGGATTGATTATTGATTGTGTGGGTTAAAATTTTTCCGTGATCAAAACAAAGTCTGAATTTGAAAAACATAAAATATTGGATGGGAGCCCATGGTGTTTTGATAAAAGCATTATTCTGCTTAAATCCCCCAGAAAGTTTGATATCCCTGAATCTATGGAGTTTGAGCATGCTAGTGTTTGGGTACAATTCAACCAAGTGCCCCTTGGCCTTCGAAACGAGAACTTTGCACACACATTAGGGGCACGCTTGGGAGAAGTTATGGCTCTAGACAGTAGCACTGAGGACGATTGCTTGGGCTGTTTTATCAGGGTACGAGTAAATCTCAACATAAAAGAGCCACTTTGTAGGGGGCTGTTTATCAAAATCGACGGGGACCAAAAACTTTGGATTCCAATCCAATATGAGCGACTTTTAGATTTTTGTTGTGTGTGGCAAAATAGGTCATACACAAACCAATTGTGAAAAAAGGAAAAACAATTGCCAGATTGATACAAAACAGTTTGGTTCATGGTTGCGAGCTAAGCCGGATCCATTGGGACGAAGACAAAAAGACTGGGAGACGGTAGACTGGAAAGGTGGTCGAGGCAGAAGAGGGGGTCGTGCTAGAAGATAAAAATAAAAAATGCAAGAGTATTTTGGCAATGCAACGGCTGTGAAGAACCCTAACTTCACAAGGCTAGAATCTAAGGCAAAATCGGACGACGGAATAGACATTTGCACAAATGATGTTGGAATAACCAAGAAACTCGCTGAAAATAACCATCACGCTGACAATAAAAGAGATAGAATGGACACGACCACCACGCCGAAAACAATGACCATGTTGGAAACAAACAAACACCACGCTGGAAACGATCTCATCCCTCCCACCGGCGATGGAGAATGGTTACGAAAACTCAACATACAATAGATGCTCGAATTAACTCTGAGGCGAAAGTCACGAAAGATTTTCTTCCAATAATAAATCCTCATAACTCCACACTCTCTCTTTCCTTAGAGAAAATGTTGAAAACGGCTAAACCTAAATTTGATCTTGTTTTGCAGGAAAATAAAGGAGGGGATGCTGAACAAACACGTGGATTTCTTTTGGGAAAACATTAATTCTCTGAATGGACAGAGGGCTTAATGCTCCACACTTGGACCACCCAGATTGTCAACATGCGAATGGGCCTATGCCATCAAAGCCCATATCCAACCTAGAAAATCCACAATTGAGAATATGGGCCTAATGCTCCTATTAATTTGGTTGGACAATTTCAACAACATCAACACACATCCATGTCTACTGCTTCAACTTTGGGCTGTCCAAGCGATTTGTCTCCGTTAATCACCCACCAAAAGCTAAATAAAGGATTGAGCAGTGCACTAATAGATGATTCATTAAAAGGAGAAGCGAGCCTAACCGAGAATTGTTTTCTAGCAAATGGTGTCAACCGACATACCAATATTACTCAATTGACAATTCTTACTAAATCCTTGAAGAATGAGGAGCAACCAAAATCACATGAGCTAGAAAAAGTAGTGGTAGAAAATCAATTGATCGAACATTTAGAAAATGCCCACCCTAATGCATTAGAATCGACAACATCAAGACGTTGGAAACGCATCTCACTCAAGGAACTTCCAGAAACAAAAGAGGATGAACAAATGAGTATTGAAAACTATGATGTTGATCACAAACGACATATCATGGTGTTTGAAGATGGACATACCAAAAAGAAATAAAGGACAGACAATTCAGCCTATGCTGCTTTCTCATCGGTGGAGCCTGTGAGGCAAGCCCGCCAGTCGCAATGAAAATACTAAGCTAGAACGCTCGAAGAGTGAGGAATCCTCAAAGCACTGAAGGATATAGTGCAAGACAGACAGCCCCATGTTTTGTTTCTCATGGAAACAAAAGTAAAAAATAACAAAATGTGTAGGTTGAAGGAAAGGTTGAATTTCTCTCACATGTTCTCAGTGGACAATGTCGGGTTAAGTGGTGGCCTGACACTATTCTGGAATGACGACACCTTTATTAATCTTATTTCTTTTTCCAAAAATCATATTGATGTAACAATTTCTTTTGATAACAGATTTTTCAGATTGACAGGTTTTTACGAGGAACCATAGCAAGAGAAACATCATCTCTCTTGGACTTTGCTTCATCGACTCAAGGATGTCAATAATTTACCTTGGCTAGTAGTTGGTGATTTTATTGACATCCTGTTTGGACATGAAAAGGATGGCAGGACACAACACAACTATAAAGATAGCCACGAGTTTTGGAAAGCTCTAAATGATTGTGCTCTCCGTGATTTGGGCTTTAAAGGAAGCAAACTTACTTGGATGAATAAGCGTCCTGATACGGCTTTTATCAGAAAATGCCTTGACCGCTGTATTGGAAATGAGAGTATCATTCAACTTTTTCAGTCTATTCTTATAACTCACTTGGATTTTTTATGTTCATATCACAGGGTCATTGAACTGGGACTTCACAATGATGCTGCAAGACCTCCAGAACGAAGGATAAAACGCTTTCGTTTTGAAGAAGTGTGGATAAGTTATGAAGATTGTGATAATTTAATTGGTGAAAATTGGTGTGCCAACCACCGGGAGGAAGTTTCTATTGGTGGTCTTTCCACTAGTTTAGCAAAGATTACTGAAGCTTTGTCCAAATGGGGCATTTCAAAGATGGGCCATTACAAAAGGCAGATAACGACTTCAAAACAACGTATTGAAGCACTCCTAAATCAACGGTCGGGGATGATGGAAATACAAAAATTATGTTTAGAGGAAAAACGCCTTGAGGATATACTCTACAAAAAGGAAATATACTGGCGACAGAGATCGAGAGAGGACTAGTCAAAATGTGGAGACCGTAATACAAAATGGTTTCATGCTAAAGCAACACAGCGTCGCAGGAAAAACAAGATCGATGCAATACAGGATATGAATGGCGTCTGGGTAAAAAATAGGGAAGACATCAAACAACTTTTTCTATCTTATTTTTGTAATCTTTTGATACATCTTTTGTGGATTTGCAGGATGTGGACGAAATTCTTCAAGCAACGCCTCGGGTGGTGACAAAGGATATGAATCTACTGCTCGATCGAGGGTTCACGGGTGAAGAGGTGCATAATGCGCTAAAACAGATGAGCCGAACCAAGGCGCCAGGCCCCGACGACCTACCTGCCCTTTTCTATCAAAAGTATTGGCATATCGTGGGAACCAAAGTAACCAATGCATGTCTTCAGTGCCTAAATGAAGGGATAATGCTTGACAAACTAAACCACACGACAATTACTCTCATCCCAAAATGCAAAAATCCAGTCAAGGTGACAGATTTTCATCTTATCAGCCTTTGTAATGTCTGTTATAAGATTATCTCTAAGGTTCTGGCAAATAGGTTAAAACTTATTTTGGATTTCATCATATCTGTTGCTCAAAGTGCATTTATCCCTGGCAGATTTATTATTGATAATGTAATAGTTGCTTTTGAATGTCTACGTAAAAGGAGTCTTTCTTCTTCTAAACATAGTTTTGCCTCTTTAAAGCTAGATATGAGTAAGGCTTATGATAGGGTTGAATGGAGTTTTCTGAGACTTATGATTGAGAGGATGGGGTTTAGTTCGAACTGGATTAACAGAATTAGCATGTGTTTTGAATCAGTTTCTTTCTCTATTAATTTAAATGGTAGTGATACTAAAGACTTCGCTCCAAAACGAGGACTTAGGCAAGGGGATCCTTTTTCTCCTTACCTTTTCTTGATTTGTGTGGAGGGCTTGTCTAATCTCTTGCGTAAGGCTGAAATGAAAAGAAAGATAATGGGTTTTAAAATTACTCGTACGACACCCTCTATCTCTCATTTATATTTTGCAGATGACAGCCTCTTATTTCTAAAGGCAAACGAAGCAGAATTTCGAGAAATACACAGAATTTTACAAGTCTATAAAAAGGCCTCAGGACAAATAATAAACTTTGAAAAGTCAGCAGTGGTTTTTGGAAAAAAAGGTCCTTAATCATGTAGGTCAGAATCTAGCAAATATTCTTCAGGTTCGAATTGCAAAAGACCATGGTAAGTATTTAGGGGTGCCTTCCACTATTTCGAGGAATAAACGAGAAGCCTTAAAAAATATGAAGGAGAAGGTTTCAAAAACACTCCAAGGTTGGAAAGGACAACTCTTTTCACAAGCTGGCAAAAAAGTCTTGATTAAAGCAGTGGCCCAGGCAATCCCTACCTACACAATGACTTGTTTCAAGATCCCTGAAAGCACTTGTCAGGAGCTCAATCTTATGATAGCAAATTTTTGGTGGGACAACTCAAACAAAGGGCAGAAAATCCACTGGGTGAGATGGTCGACCATGACAAATCCCAAGGACAAAGAGGGCTTGGGTTTTCGTGACATAACTAAGTTCAACCAGGCATTACTTGCCAAACACACATGGCAGATCTTAAAACGGCCTTACTCTCTTTTGGCACGGGTGTTGACAGCCAGGTATTTTTCTAATGTATCTTTTTTGCAGGCCCAACCAGGTTCCAAACCATCTTATGTGTGAAAGAGTATACTCTGGGGTCGCGAGCTAGCTATAAAAGGAGGAAGATGTGAGTGGGCAATGGAAAGGAACGTCATATTTATAACGACCAGTGGATACCAAGAGAAAAAACGTTTCGGGTCATTTCATTACCCCGACCATTGACAAATATTTCAGTTTCTACACTAATTAATGTTGATGGTAGCTGGAAAATCGAGCTAGTCCAGGACATCTTTATGCCTTTTGATGCTGAAAAAATCGTGAGCATCCCTTTAAGCAGCAATCTTCCTGCGAATAATTTTATTTGGCATTATGACCATCGGGGCCTCTACTCAGTTAAAAGTGGTTATAAAATTGCAATGGATGATGGCCTGGATACAACAACCTCTACTTGAGGAAATGGTCTATCATGGTGCAAACCTTTTTGGAGCCTAACCATTCTAGAGAAGATAAAGATTTTTGCGTGGCGTAGTTATCTTCAGATCTTACCTACCAAGTTGAACCTACACCGAAGGAAAGTGGTTGATAATTGGGTCTGCTCGCATTGCAAAAGGGAAGTGGAAATTGAACTACATGCTTTATGGAGTCGCAAAAAAACTCGAGGCTATTGGGCTCATTGGAGCCCTCAAGATCCTCTTTTAATTGACTCTTTTGACAATTTCTTTTCTTTTTTTTTTGTAGGGCAACTGTTGTTTTAACGAAGGAAAACCTAGAAATCTTTACCATAACAGCTTGGAGTATATGGAACCAGAGGAACAGATTGATCCATGAACCACAGTCTTTGCAACTGGTGGATCCATTAGCTGAGGCAATGAGGTATGCTGAAGAATGGAGAGTGGGCCAAAGAAAAGATACCCCTACGCAACAGAATTGTGATAGTCATCCTATAGTTCGACACGGAAGGCTACGATGGAAGGCTCCAACTTTGCCAAATTACAAGTTTAACACAGATGCAGCTCTGCTAGATGGCCATGCAAGTTTTGGGGTGATCATATGAGATGAACAAGGCGAAGTCTTTTTAGCGGCAGAACAATTCAAATTACTTAAGTGGATCTGTAGAACTTGCTGAGACTATTGCCCTCTATGAGGGACTCAAACTAGCTTTTGAAATAGGTTTTCGATCTTTCAGTGCTGAAATAGACTCACAAACACTTTGAAACCTCATCTATGGCCTTGCGAAGTTTGAGAATGAAGCTCAGTTGATAGTGGAAGACATTAAAAGGTTGCTCGAACATTCAGATGTTTTGGGAATAACGTTTATCCACCGAAACCAGAATGAGGCGGCAAATTGCTTAGCTACGCACGCCCAAAGATCACAATGTACCCAATATTGAATAGATGACTACCCTCCTTGGGCATCAAGAATAATTGATGCCGACCGTACCTGTCCTATTGTCTAATTTCTTTCTTTCCTTTGTACTAATATATATATATATATATTAGATGTACTAAACATGTCATTTTCAATTTTTTAGTAGCTTTAGTTAATAAAAATGTGAAAAGTTATGAATATGAAGAGTTTGAATATGAAAAGTTTGGTTAATTTATGCTCTTACATTTAATTCGAATTAATAATGGAATTTAAAAGGTGTTGGAATTCTAAAAGTTTTTCAACCTATCCATATCCTACATAGTTTCCTCCACTTTTTTCTACAACAATTTAGCTCTCACTTTTCGTTTGCTTCTTTTTATCTCTTCATTTTTTCATCTTAAATTTTATTGATTTAGTATTGTCAAATTACACAATGATCAAATACATTGAGTATCTCGATTTATAAGAGCTGCAAAGAAGTGTTATTTGTAATTACACGCCATTAAATCTTACAAAGTTGTTTGATATCAAATATCAATCAAAGGTGAGCAATCTTTGAAAAAAAAATTCGAATAAAGGTAGCAACATCTCTTATAAATCTTTATAAATTATTTTACTATTATTATTTTTATTATTATTATTCTAAAAGTTTGTGCATGGTTTAATTTTGTAATTTAATTGTTATTGTTGAATTTTTTTCAATTTAATATGATTATTTATCAGTTTTCTCTACTTTAACATTAAGAAATAGTACTATTATCTTTTTTTTTAGTGAAAAAGAAATTTTTAGTAAGTTTGGTACTTTCACTTTCTTAAAATATTTTATCTTTAATTATAGAACTTTAATTGAGTTGAAATTTCAAAAGTTTTATAACTTTTCTATTCTTTAAAACTAATTAAGGTTTTCTTCCACAGTTATATTACCAACAAACTTTTTTACATTCATTATCTAGTAATTTATAGATACATTTTTGTTGCTATATTCTTTCTAATATAGAGTTTTTTTAATCTTTTGTAGATGTTAGTTAGAAATTAAAGGAAAAAATTAATTACGTACAATGCACGTGATAATAGACTAAATTACACGTAAACCCAGGTAAAGAAAAAAAAACCCATTCATAAAATAAATGTAAATTAGCCTAAATAAAAATATAAAAGTAAAGAAGTATAACAAAATGACTAAAAACAAAAAATGGATAGAGAATACATTCCCTATGACTACGACAGATCTTCGGAGAATTATAATGGCAAAGGCTAAACCCTAGCTCCAAAGCTTGAAGAAGATCATATCAGATCTTCATAGGCTCAAAATCCAATACCAAATAGATCCAAAAGAAAAAAACACTCATAAAATATGCATCTGCAAACCCATTCCTTATTAGTAGCTGCCAACGACTGTTTCAAAGATAAAACAAGTACGTAGTCACCAAGCGCCATTGCATTTTGTTGATGGTGCAGCGCACACGCCGCCGCAACAAGAGGCTAATAATGGAATCATCTTTTGGTGGCATAGAAAAAGTTTCAATTCTTTTGTCAGTGGATAATGATGAGGGTCAGGTAGTATACAATGCTTGCAAAATTAGCTAAAGTAAAAGAAGTCATCAAATATCGATATCCGTAACGCAGATTTATAGATATATTGACAGATATTTTGAGAAAAATCATGGATATCAAAAAAATTTCTCAAAATATTATGAGCTTTTTTTTTGTGAAACTTCAGGATAAACTTATTTAAGTTATAAAGAACTACTTTAGCATATATATTAATATGTGTAAGTTAAATATATACAGTAATACAATAATAGATAGAACTGAAGAGCTAAAACAATATAAATTGAATAATTTATTGATAAAAAAATTTAATCCACAAGTACATGACCGATAATTCAGTAATAAGATGATATCCTTAGAGTATTAGACAAACATTGATATAATTAATTTGATAATTACAATATTCCTTCTAAAGTTGAAGTTATAATATTTAAAAAATGTATATTATTAATATAATATAAAAATAAAATCAAAATTTAAAAAGAAATAAAATTACAATTTTATCAAGATACAAAAATTAAAATTATTAAAGATATGCCCTTAATTTTTCTAACGATGAAGATAGTTTTTTTTTCTTAAATACTTTTTATACTTATATTTAATAAATTAAAAATTATATT
>JAOANK020846977.1:0-10371 GCA_026257165.2 Telfairia occidentalis | reverse complement strand
AAGTCATTTTCACGTTTTATGCATGCATGATTGTAACGATTCTAGGAAATTGAGTCTTAGAAAGTCGGGTCGTTACAATACCAAAAAAAGAAGTTAGTAACTATTTGGAGAAAATATATTATAGCACCAATTTTAAGTTAATTCTAAAGTTTTTTAAAAAATCAATTTGAAAAAGAAAAGTTTTAAGTTTTACTAAGAGTAATAATAAAAATATTTAAAAGTTAAACGGAAAATAAAGAACTAATAAAACAATGTTGTTTAGCTTTCTAAAGCAAAACAACGTCGTTTTTACTAGGATATTATGAAAAAAAGGAGTGTCGAAATGGCATCGTTTAGCTTTCTAAAGCAAAACGATGTCGTTTTCGCTAAGGTATTAACAAGAAAAGAGTGGTCAAAGCGACGTGGTTTTAGCTTTAGAAATCGAAACGACTTCATTTCGATATAAATAAAACGACGACGTTTTGTAATTTTAAGTAAAATGACGTCATTTTGGTAGGGCTTTTCCTTCCCCCATCTTTTTTTCTATTCCCAATAAATTTTACCTCTCCCTCATTAAAACGAAATCTCACCTGGGTCTGATTCCTCCTTCGATCATTCGTTTTTTCTCCGTTGATTACACCACAGTTGTTGTGCTCCTCCTCCATACCATCATCGTGATTTGTTGATTGAACCGCCATCATGCTCTTTGCACCATCGTGTTCCTCTCCGCACGTTGGTGCTCTTCCTCTACACGTGGTTGTGCTCCTCCTCTGTACCATCGTCGTGCTGCTCCTACTCTGCCGCCGTCCATCGCTATACTCTACTGTCACATCTTAAGGTTGTCATCGGTCTTTATTCAACTGCATTGTCCAATTTTTGTTGTTTTACTTTGTTTTAATGATTATTTTGCTTAAGCTTGAGTTGAAGAATGGATTGTGCAATTTTTATTTTGTTTAAATGATAATATCGTTGTTGGTCTTCAATCTGCTGTCGCATGTCACAAGTTGTGCAATTATTAAAAAAAAAGGATTTAAAAACTCATTGTTCCATCTTAAGCTTGGGTCTTCCATTCTGATTTCTTTTGGGGATTCAATGCGTTTATAAGGTGAGATGGTGATTGGTTTTCTATCTTCCTATAAATTGAGAGAATTTTTCAACTGTGTGAGTAATATGTAATCTCCATGATTCCAATAATTTGCTTCATTGTAGAGATTTGAGTAGATCAAACATATTCCCTTCCTCAATGGTAACAAGATTAATCATTGTCATTTGGAGTAAAATTACTTGTTGTCGTGTGGTTTGGAATAAAATTACTTACTGTAATATGGTCTTGATTCTGATTATTTTCATACTTGACATTTGTATTTACTTAGGAAGTTTGTTAGGATGGGGGTGATTGATTGAGGTCTTTGCTAAAAGGAAAATAGAAAATAATTAGTGAAAGATAAAAAGGCTTGAGGTGAATGACATAAAATCAATTAGCTATGATCAATCTTCTTTAATCTTGGATTGATAGATTCAAAAGAATATTTCTAATAGTAATAAGCTTTGCTCTCATGAGTTCTTGTGGTTGCTGTCAACCTTATTGTTAGAGCTAAGTTTTTCTTGGGTAAATTGATCCATTTGTTGGTTGTTGGTGATGAGTAAATCCACATGTTTTACAATACCTATGTAGTTTCTCTTTGATATTGTACTACATTGAATCCTTATTTTTCTGAGCCCTTTGCAAAAAATATATGTAGGATACTAGGTGCTCGTAGTCAATGTATTTTTTAGTTGAATATTTCTTAAGAGACTGCTTAAAGTAGGCATCCCAAATATGAAATACATTTTCTTCTATAAGGCAACCATGAAATACATTTTTTTAGTTCTTGCGTCAGCCATGTAACCACATTATTCGTTTCCCTACTTTCTTAATGAAGATAATAATGTGTCATATAGTTTGAATTAACACAGAATCATATTGATTATCACTCTCTTTTGAATTCCTTGAAATAAAGTTTGGTAGGAATTAGTACCTTAGTGTATCAAATAATGGTCAATTATAAACTTGCTTTAACTATTCTTTGTCTTGGAATACTACTATTGTCTTGAATTATTACTTGTCTCTATTTAATGCGTTACTTAAAGTGAACAATGATCGACTTTTGTTCTATCCATTGACTTTATTTTACTAGGTTTTAACATAATGAATAAATTGTGGATGTCTAAAGATAGACTATTTAAGGAGTATGAAGAGGGGGTCGAAACTTTTATTGAGTTTGCACATAAACATTTTAGCGATAAAACATCTATATGATGCCCATGTGTTAATTGTGGAAATTGTAAGTTTCTCAATAGTAATGAAGTAAAAAATCACTTATTTGTACATGGTATTGAACAAAGATATAATAATTGGATTTGGCATAGAGAAGGTCTTTCTAGTCATTCTAGAAATCTACTTGGTACAAAACTAGATTATATAATTAACCAACAAGTGTCTGAGGATGAATTTGATGGTAATATTGTTGAGATGGTTGAAGTTGCACACCAACAGTAAGAGGATGACCCAAAAAAGTTTAAGAAGTTGCTTGTAGATGCCGAAAAACCACTATATCCAGGCGGTTAAAAGTTGACTAAATTGGGTACATTAGTCAAATTGTATAACTTAAAAGCAAATTTTGAGTGGAGTGATACTAGTTTTACACAACTTTTGACTTTATTAAAAGATATATTACCTGAAAATAATGAATTGCCAACATCTATGTATGAGGCAAAAAAGACTTTAGTTACCTTGGGTATGAACTACGAGAAAATTCATCCATGTCCCAACGATTGTTGTCTTTATAGAAAAGAATATGCTGATGCATCCAAATGTCCTCATTGTAATGAGTCAAGGTGGAAGAAGCATAAGAACTCAGTAAGGGGGAAAAATGAGTACCTGCAAAAGTTGTATGGTATTTTCCACCAATTCCACGTTTTCAAAGGATGTTCAACAATCCTTTGCATGCAAATAATTTAACTTGGCACACTAAGGAAAGATTAGTGGATGGAAATTTATGTCATCCCATCGATTCTCCATCTTGGAAATGGGACGATCACTTATGGCCAGACTTTGGATGTGAAGAGAGAAACCTCCGTCTTGCTCTTTCAACCGGCGAGATAAATCCTCATAGTGAGATGAATAGCAAGTATAGTTGTTGGCCTGTAGTATTGACAACATATAATTTTCCACCTTGATTGTGTATGAGATGCAAATTTATGATGCTTACTATGTTGCTTTTTGGACCGAAGCAACCAGGGCACAATATAGATGTATATTTGGCCCCTTTAATAAATGATTTGAAAACTCTTTGGAATGATGGTGAACCTTGTTATGATGAATATCAAGATGAAATATTTATGTTGAAAGCAATCTTATTGTGGACGATCAGTGATTTTTCGGCATATGGTAATTTAGGTAGTTGTAGTGTTATAGGATATTGTGCATGTCCCATATGCAGTGAAAACACATCAACTATGCATTTAAAATATGGGAAAAAGATGGCATATCTTGGATGTAGAAAATTACTACCACGTGATCATCCATTAAGAAAACAAAAAAAAGGCATTCAATAATGCTCAAGAATTTGGACAGACTCCACAACCTTTGTCGAGAGAAAATATTATTGAAATGATTCTCAACAACGAACTCTCCAATGAAGATGCGATGAAAGATAAGAAATTAATAAGTTTTTCACGATCTTATTGGAAGAAGAAATCCATATTCTTTGAACTCAAATACTGGAAGAAGCTTCATGTTCAACATTGTTTAGATGTTATGTGCATTAAGAAAAATGTCTGTATGAATCTAATTGGTACATTGCTTGACATCCCTAGTAAAACCAAGGATGGATTGCAAACTCAACATGACTTAGAACTTCTAGGTATCTGTCCAGAATTGGCACCAAAGTTTGTAGGAAAAAGAACATTTATACCTCCAGCTTGTTACACATTGTCCAAACAAGAGAAACGCATTGTTTGTCAATCATTGTCAAAAATAAAAGTTCTCGAAGGGTACTATTCTAATATAAAGAACCTTGTATTGCTCGAAAATTTGAAAGTTGCGGGTTGAAATCTCATGATTGTCACATTCTCATGCAACAATTACTTCTAGTTGCAATTCGTTCTGTACTTGCTAAGCATGTTAGATATTCTATCACATGATTCTATATTTTTTCAATGCTCTATGCAATAAGGTGCTAAATGTTTCTCAATTAACCAACTTGGAGCAAGAGATTGTGGTAATACTATGTCTATTTGAGAAATATTTTCCTTCATCCTTCTTCACAATAATGATGCATTTGACAGTACATCTAGTAAAAGAAGTTCGACTTTGTGAATTTGTGTATCTTCGATGGATGTATCCTTTTGAATGATACATGAAAGTTCTCAAAAGTTATGTGCGAAATAGAAATCGACCTGAATGTTGTATTGCCGAGGGGTATATTGTTGAAGAAGCTATAGAGTTTTGTACTAAGTTTCTACTTAATGTAGATCATATCGAACTTGGGAAGGCTAAGGAACGAGACTTTTTTTAATGAAACTGGAAGATCTTCATCTGCGACTTCCCATATGAAGCCTGTCAAGGAACAATTAAGACAAGCTCATTTGTATGTATTGGAAAATAGAGGTGACATTCAACCTTATATAGAGTATGTTTACTTCTTAAACTTATAGATCTTTTTCATGTCTTGTTAGTCTTGTATTGGATCTTTTTCATTACGGTATCTTCTGTAGAAAGCATATGAACTACTTAAAAGTCATCTACCCATCAAGATTAAGAAACAAAAAATGGTTATAGGATGAAGACAACCGATCATTCATTTCATGGATATGTGATCAAGTATGTTTCGTGGCAATGGTATGTAATTTCAAATTTTAATTTTCATTGGGTTAATTTCAAATATTGTTGACTTATGTAGGTTGCTACAAAACTTGAATTATCAAACAACACGATATCGAATACATTGAGATGGGTGTCACATGGTCCATCACCTACTGTGATAACCTATTCAAGTTATATTATTAATGGGGTTTGGTATAATACAGAGCACCGTGATGGTGTTCTTAATGTGCAAAATAGTGGTGTTTGTTTGATAGCAAGAATAATGCAGGTGTTTAGTGTGAAGGATAAAAAACCTATAGTCACAAATATGTCATTCTATGGCGTGATTCAAGAAATATTGGAACTAAATTACATTAATATCAAGATTTCAGTGTATAAATGTAATTGGGTTGAAACTAGTAGTAGTGCGAAAACTGATGAACTTGGATTCAAGCTAGTTAATCTTAGTCGTATTGGATATAAATCAGATTCTTTTATTTTAGATTCACAAGAAAAAAAACATTTCTACGTCGAAGACCCAAGTGATTCTCGATGGTCTATAGTGTTGCATCCTCCAAATAGGGAGTACAAAGATCATATTAACGAAGATAAGTTAGGTGACATAACTTTAAACTTCAACAACTCTAATTATGTGCCTATCATCAACACATTTGATGAAATAGACAAGAATAATGCAATCTACATTCGCACTGATTGTGATGAAATTTGGATAGACAATGAAAATGAATGATAGATATGGTATTACTTTTTGCACCGCATTGAATTCCTTTATTAATAAGTAGTTACTTAGAATTGAAATTCTACTTATTTTATTTTTCTCATTATATCATCAACTAATTTACTATTTATTTTGCATGTTTTTTATATGGATCATCATTCTAGTGACAATGATGTGCCATCACTTGGGAGTGATGGTAATATTAGCGGTGATGATATTGCATCTTCAAGTATACGACCAACACGTGGGCCTACTACATTGATCTAGCTTGTGCAAATAAAAAGTGAAGCTCATCTAAAAGTTGTTGATTACAATCCTCATGGTCAGTGGGTGGGGAAAAATGCCATAAAAATTGTAAGTTATATCGAAACGTGTGTGCGAAACTATGTTTGGATTACATACAATTCATGGATTCAAGTGCCACGCGAGAAACCATTCTTTGATGCCAAAGTGGATAAAATGGTGAGAAAAAAGAGATAAAAGTGGAGAAAGCCTCCAATTACATAGGAGAGCGAGTTTCATTTTCTTTCCTCTATTTTTGGAGAAGAAGACAAAGGTTTTGGGAGCTGTCCAAGAAGAACATACTGAAGAAGGAAAGGAAGAGAAGAAGATTTTCTTGGGGAAGACAATTTTGTAAAGAAGACTTTCTCATCCTCTCCCTCCACAACTTTTGTCTTATTCTCTTCTCTTTCTATTTATATCTAAAGTTAGACTTCATTTTCCTTGCAATCCTAAGTACTTGGATTTCATTTATTTTCTTAACAATGTTTTGATTAATTTTAGCTACCTGTCTTTCTTTATATTTAAGCATGAACTAAGTACCTTAAGGCAAGGGTTAAGGATTCAATCTTGTTGTATTGTTATAAGGTTGTACAAATGCTCTTAGCTGTCTTTTTAAAGAGTGTTAATGATTTTTATTTTGATTAATCAAGTTGTATTGGCTGGCCATCTCTACAATTTACTTTTTAGTACGAACTCGGAAGAGGAAGTACTAATAGATCCCTTTAACACTCTCATTAGCTGAATCTCTTTATGGATTTGTGAGTGAGCTAGGAATAGCTTTTCTCTAATGCACTAAGAAGAATAGTAGAGCTTAAAAATTAACTTAGAAGATTGAAATGAACTTAGTGGTTTGACTTTGGAAGTAGCATAGGAGTTGTTTTGTGGTATTAAGCAATATAGAAATCTTGTAACATCTTGTAGCAATCAGCATTTGAGTTCTCTAACCTGAGCTTGTCCTTCTTAATTTCGCACAAAATTTCCATTAAACCACCGTTTAAAAGTTACTTGTTAACTTCTTTAGTTTATTTTTGGTCTTTTAACAACTTGAATTTTAGTACCATTATTCTCCTAAATAGCACTTTTAAGTATGCATTGTGTTCATTTATCCCTGGGGATCGACCTTGTTGCTACAACTTCAGGGTGTATACTTGCACTTTCTGTTTGTCAACAAGTTTTTGGCATCGTTGTTGTGGATAAGTGCAACAAAATTATTTTTAAAAGTGAGTTTAGGTGAATTTAGTGCTTAAAGTAATTGATTAAGCTGTTGTGGGTTGTAGGTATTATGCAGGTGCATGAATGAGTTTCCTAACTTAGAACTCTCATTGAAATTTGACCCTAAAATTGAGAGAACGCTAAGAAGAATCAGAAGAGAAAGAAGAGGAAGACTAAATGAGGAAGAAGATCAGTAAGCCATGGCTGAGCTACCAAATATAATAGTTATGAATCCAGAACCTATAAGGCAACAACCAGCTGAGGCAATTAATCAGGCTATTAACCTTGGAAATATAGTGCAAATTGTTGACGATTGGGAGAGAGCCATATGAGATTATGCAGCCTCAAGATACAATGAACTGAATCCAGTTATAGTTCTGCTTGAAATTCAAGCACAACATTTTGAACTAAAGCCTGTGATGTTCCAAATGCCTCAGTCCAAAGGGCAATTTCATGGTCTACCTACTGAAGACCCTCACCAACATCTCAAGTTTTTCTTTGAGGTGTGTGACTCTTTTGTCATCCTTGGAGTGTGAGGAGAAGCTTTGAGGTTAACTCTTTTCCCTTATTCACTTGCTGGTGATGCTCTAGCATGACTGGGAACTTTAGTGCAAGAATCCATAACCACTTGAAATGAAATGGCAAGACAATTCTTGCTAAAGTATTTCCCCCTAACAAAGAACGTAAAGCTGAGAGGATACATAGATACGTTTAAACAAGGGAATGATGAATCCTTCAGTGAAGCTTGGGAGAGATTCAAGGGAATGCTAAAAAAATGCCCTCACCATGGTTTGCCACATTCTCTTCAAGTGGAATCATTCTACCATGGACTAACTAAAGCCTGCAAGGTAGTAATGGATGCTTCTGCTAATGGAGCTTTACTAACTTAGTCCTACAATGAAGCAGTGAAGATCTTAGACACAATCTCAACCAAGCACATTCATTGTTCAGATCGTAGGGGAGAAGTTGACGTTGTGGATAGGACAAGAGGAAAATTAGAGCTAGATACCTTGTCTGCTTTATCAGGTCAAGTGTCTACCATGTCCAAAATGTTGCAAAATCTCACCATGAGTAATGTATCTTAGAATACAGCCACAGTGAATCAGCTCAATGCAGTATTTTGTAGCTATTGTTGAGAAAATCACTTGATGGAGCATTGTCCTACTAACCCCGCTTCAGTATACTATATTGGGAATCTGAAAGCCCAAAGAAACAATTCTTTTGCTCAAACCTACAATCCTGGTTGGAGGTAGCACCCAAATTTTAGTTGGGGAGGTTAATGAACTAGCAACCAACGTGGTCAAGTACAACAGAAACCACGTTTCAGCCCTAGGTTTGCTTCAGCAAACCAAACAACCCAAGCCACCCTCCTGGTTTTCAACCATACCCCTAACAACATCAGCAAAGGCAGCCTTTACCTAATCAGGTAATCCCTGGGACATCATTAGAGAGTCTAATGAAGGAATACATAGCAAGGAATGATGCTGCCATGTAAGTTAGCAAGCTTCCATCAAGAACTTAGAGTTGCAAATGAGTCAATTAGCAACTAAATTGAAGAACAGACCACTTGGTAAGCTACCAGTTGATACAAAAACCAAAAAAGGGAAGGAAAAGAGAAAATACAAGCCATAGAGCTAAGAACTGGCACAAAGCTGAATGAGAAGCAAGTTGTGGCACAAAAAAAGCAGATGGAGAGCAGTGCACTGAAAAATGTTGAGTTTGAACAGAAGAGTGAAGAACAGGCAAGGACTGATTGTAAAAATGCAGTTTCGCCAGTGATTAAAGAGAAGAAAAGCCTAAAGATGAAAACATAGAAGATCTCACCATAGGCAGAGATGGGGAAGTGGTTAGCAAGAAAGTTAGGGACACCCCTCATAGGCTGAAGAAGCAAGAGCAAGAACATCAATTCAAGAAGTTCCTAGATGTGTTAAACCCGCTGCACATCAATATCCCATTCGTGGAAGCCTTAGACCAAATGCCTTCCCCTGTTAAATTTTTGAAGGACATCCTTACAAAGAAAAGAAGGTTGGGATAATATGAAATGGTTTCCCTAGTTGAAGAATGTAGGGCAATATTGAAGAACCAGATTCGTCCAAAGAAAAAAGATCCTAGGACCTTTACTATCCTGTTTTAATAGTAGGAAAGGAGCTTGGAAGAGTTCTTTGTGACCTTGGGGTCACCATCAACTTGATGCCCTTGTCCATCTATAGAAAGCTGAGAATAGGAGAAGCAAGGCTAACCATGGTGTCTTGCAATTGGCTGATAGATCTATCACTCATCTAGAGGGAAACATATAGGATATATTGGTGCAAGTTGATAAAATTATTTTCCCTGCTGACTTCATCATTCTCGATTATGAGGCAGACAAAGAGGTGCCTATTATCCTTTGGCGCCCATTTCTGGCAATAGGAAGAACTCTTATAGATTTGTAGAAAGGAGAACTCACTATGAGGGTTCATGATCAACAGGTAACATTTAGTGTCTTCGATGTTATGAGGTGTCCCTCAGAGTTAGAGGAATGTTCTAAAGTTCAGATAATTGATGATCGAGTTTAGAAAATGTTTAAGAAAGAGTCCAATAGGTAGCATAAGAAGAACTTTGGGGAGATTGAGTTAACTGAGAAAGATACATGGGACAGTAATGCTGTAGTAAAAGACAGTGTTCTTGAAATAATTGGAACCAGAAGGTTTAAATCACTAGAGCTATCAGAAAGGCAGTCTAAACCAATCAAGGCCCCTAAACTTGAAATGAAGCCCCTACCTCATCACCCCAAATATGCCTATTTGGGGGAGGGAAACACTATTCCCATAATTATTGCAGCAAGATTGGTCAGAGAGCATGAAGAAGCTTTGATGAATTTGTTGAAACGACATAAAGGAGCCATTGGTTGGACCATAGCAGACATTAAGGGGATAAGTCCACTTATTACATGCACAAAATCAACTTGGAGGATGGGATCTTTAAGTCCATTGAACAACAAAGCGGACTCAACCAGCCATGAAAGAAGTAGTGAAAGAAGAGTTTATAAAATGGCTTGATGCAGGAATTATCTACCCTATAGCTTATAGTCATTGGATTAGTTCAATGTGTGCCTAAGAAGGGAGGAATCATTGTGGCAGTCAATGAGGCAAGTGAATTATCCCCACCCAAACTCTTACATGCTGGAAAGTTGGTATGGACTATAGGAAACTGAGCAAAGCAACCAAGAAGGGCCATTTTCCATTGCCGTTCATTGATCAAATGTTGGACAGATTGGCTGGACAAGACTTCTATTGCTTTCTTGATGGATACTCTGGATACAACCACATAACCA
>JAOANK020846968.1:0-10372 GCA_026257165.2 Telfairia occidentalis | reverse complement strand
TCAATCAAATGGCCTTTATATAGGCCTACAATGTACTAAATTTAGTGGACTAAAGTATTAAATTTAGGCACCACTAATCACTAACTTAGGACACTACCTTAAGACTAGGCATCCTTAGGGCTAGCTAGTTGAATTTAACAAAAAAAATCTCTAACATTATGGTCGTTACACCCTAATCCTCGAAACCTAAAATTAAGGTCAAGTTGGAAATGATATTTGTTTTTTTGTATTATTATTCTTGTTATTTTCGATCTTTAAAATAGTTGAAAATATTTTTTGCTTCCTAATTTTTTAAAGAGAATCAATTTTTTGTCTAATAATGTTTCCTTATCTACCGTACAATAATTATTAAGTGGTAATTTTATGTTATCCAAGTTTCTTTACTTTTGAGTCTAGATTCTATTGTCTACCTGAGCATAGTTCAATTGGTTAAAACATAAATTACTGGCAAAAAGATCGGAGGTTCAAACCTATACTCACACATGTTAAATTAAAATTAAAAAAAAAAAAAAAACATGGCTATAATCGAGATACTTTTAACTATTATGGAAATTATAATCAAGATAGTTACATAATGACTATAAGAAGCGTTAAATGTCGAGGTCTCAATTTTATAGAACTGTCGATAGAAATATCGACAAAATGTCAATATCGATGAATATGGCTAGAAAATCATAAAAATATAAATTTTATAAAAAAAAATATTTAAATGAAAAAAATTAAATATTTCACACTTTTTAAGTAGATTTAAATTTCTTGCTATTGATATTATGTCTACCTTCGTGATATTATGTTGACAACTTTTTAAATTTTGTCAGTTTTTAAATGATATAATAGAAATGTCGATTCATCTCTTATGTCAATGTCGAATTCATAGACATGGAAATGTCGAGATAGTAACAAAAATTTAATACCTTAGTTATAAGCAGATCCTGAGAATCAAGTCCTAACACTAGGATAATTTACCTTTTCAAACAATCCTCTTTTCTATTTATGTTTCAATTATAGATAATCAATTAAATTATCTTCGTCCTCCTAGACATCCCCATCACAACTAAATAGACTTCGTTTTAATGAAAAATTCTTAGATTCTCCAGTAATTCCTCATTTTAGACACACGAAAAATTATCTTGCCACAAATGATGTGTTGGAATCAGTTATTTTCCATTATACCTGCAAAATTATTATAATGCTGATCTATGGCTTCCCAGATCATCCTTTTAGTATTAAAGTATTTCTTTTTGTCCTGATAATATTCATACATTTACTTTTTTACAATTATTTTGTTACATATATAGATGTTTGGAATTTTTTTTTATAAATAATGTAATTTTAAAAAGATTTTATAGAGTTGGGTTTGTTTAAAAATTATTTATAAAAATAGGTCTAAAAATCGTGTACATCATCCATAATTATTGTGCCAATTCAAAACTAGTGGACATTGTCCACGATTTTGGTGTCAATTCGACACTTGTGAACAATGTCCACGAGTGCTTTTTTTTTAATTTCACTAAGGTTTTTTTTTCAAATGAAATGCAGTCTTTTTTTTCTTTCTTCTCTCCCTCTTTTTCCAAAAGCCACCACTCTCTCTCACTCTCTCTCACTCTCTCTCTTCCAGCAACATCCGCTGCCTCTCCCTCCACGCTACCACGTGTCGCCGCTGCTTCCTCACCCAATTCTATTTGACTCAACTAGAAAAGTTGAGTGGAGAGAGACGATAGAGTTGAACTGAAAGAGAGAAGAGAGACAGAGAGAGAAGGGAGAGAGAGAAGGGGCTTTTGAAAAAAAAGAGAGGAGAGAGAGACAGAGAGAGAAAAGAGAGAGAGTAGAGGCTTTTGAAAAAAAAATGGGAGAGAAGAAAGAAAAAAAAGGGACCCATGCATTTTATTTGAAAAATAAAAATTTAATGGAAATGTGGACATTGTCCACGTTTTCTTGAAAAAAAAGGTGAAATCGTGTACGTGTACACGATTTTCGTTTTTACAAAACTACCCTATTTTTAAAAATACTTTCTAATCCTAATCTAGTTTTATATTTTCTTATTATTTTTTACATTATTAATTTCATTTAAAAAAATTACTCTATTATTATAAAATTTCATATAAATTACATTATTTATAAAATTTCCCCTAGATGTTTGATCTTTGAATTACTTAATAAAACAAATATTACTCAAGGTCTATCAATAAACATTAGAAATAATAAATCATTATTATAACCTAAAAGCAAATACAAATTTCATTTAATAATTCAAGAAAATTTTACGCCTATCAATATCAATGTCTCCAACGGCATCAACATTTAAAACTTCACCTTTTTATCTATCAAAATGGCACAGTTAAAGTCTTCTTATCCGATCCAATGTCTTTATGAAAAGAGCAACCTCATCACTTCTCAGAATCCTCTAGGTTGCTTTCATTATGAACCATATAATCGGAGTCGGGTCATCTTCGTGCTGTGCTGTATGTAGGAGCTGCAATCCGTTCTCAAACTTCCTTGAATGTATTTGAAGCGCAACTCATCACAATCCAGCTGCTGCACAGCAGTCACCATCACTGGCAAAATAAATTCAATACAAATCCTTCACTCCATTTTTCACTATCCAATATAACAATATAGGCAATGCAATTGAGATGTAATTCAGAAGCCAGCTTCAACTTTTATATTGTAGCTCTAACACCCAAAAATAACATACGATAAAACAAACAGGAGTTAGGCAATTCGGGTGGTAAAATTCTTCTGACAGACGTTAGATTTCAAGAACATCAATACTCAAAGACAAACTTCAAAAGAAGAATCCGCACCACTCTTCTCCCCCAAGTCTCCTTGAGCTTGTTTGTGTTGTGAAGAATCTATAGACCATCTTTTCAGTGGGAGTATTCCAGAAAATTCGATATCCACTGGTGCTTCCCAGGTTTCATATATTATGTTTCCATAAATTATTTTGTAGGTGGTGTTGTAGTAATCCGAAACTATTTGTTGAAAAGTTGTGTTTCTGTTTTTGTCAATTAAAAGAGAACCTCCAAATCATTGATTTAATGGCATTACCTAGTACCAACTGGACTTTACCTTTTGAGCTTCTGACTACACAGTAGCTGAAGCACATTTTCCTCGAACCATTTGTCAAAAACCGATGAACAACCAAGACAATTGAAGTTCACCTAATATTTCTGGCTTCAAGAGCATTGGAAAAAATAGATGAGCATGATCTTTCCCAAACCTTTGAACCCAGCACACAGAATGAAGGACTTGAAGCAGTCGTCGGGAATCTGTTTGGGAACTTGTCTGTTATAGAGCCACCCAAATGTTGAGTCATGAAAGAATGTTGATATTTTTTCAACATTGTGACTTCCAGCAAGCCTTCAAGAAGAACTTTTGCCTTTTACTTCAGATTTAACCGAGAAAGATCCTGATAAGCTTCCAAACTCTTTTATCAGTGGGAGCAGCCAGAAGAATTACTGATAGCCAAGTTTTCAGCATGCCCAATTCTTTCCGCACTCTTTCATTCGTATTGACTCCTTTGCCCAAAAAGAAGACTTTTTTTGGACACTCAGTTCAAAAATCTACGTGGAGAAGGTAACAGTAACAGTCACTTCTTTGGGGACACGTGTTTGGACACCAATTTGGTGGTGATACCCTGACCGCTTGTAACAACCAAACCCTCTTGGCTTTCACTTACGGATGGCCAAGTTTTGAGTCCACTTGGTGAGAGAAATTCATTCTAAAATTTCTGCGTCATTTAAATTTCTTCTAAAGCCAGAGATCCATCCACATCTTCCTCTGATAACATCACGGGTCTTTAGCTTTTATTTTCTGATTTCTGGCTAGATTAGTCTTTAGGACAAATTTTTCAAGCTGCCTTCCGTGGCCCACGAGTCTTCCCAGAAAAAGGATGCTCTCCTCATACCCAAAGCAAATTTATAGCAGTTTTTGAACCAGCAATGCTAATTAGAGATAAAATTCAAAGGGCATTTGTTGCTTTTTTGTTCACAGTGAACCACCCTCCTTCCTTTCCACACTTGACGACCAATATAATAGCCCGATGGCAAAGGCTATTTCTAACAAAGGGAATCTCTATAACCATTTTGGAAGGAGCGCTAAATTTTTCTCTTTTAAATTACCAAGCCCCTCTAACGTCCACGGGTTGAGTAAACACCTTCGAAACGACAAGTTGCTCTCGTATTAACTAGCCCCTCCTTTCCATGAGAATTTCCTGAGATCTTTCTCAAAGCTTAAGCCTACTCTGCAAGGAAGCTTGAGTAGGGACATATAATAGGAAGGAAACTATGAGGACAAAATTGGTAAGAGCTAATTCACCTCCTAACGAAATGAAAGCTTTCTTCCACTAGTCTATTCTTGCAGGCATCACATCCAACATCGGTTTCCAAAACAAACATCTCATTGGGATTCCTCCCAAAGGCATTCCCAAGTCACAATGATACTATGCCACCAATTTCCAAATGGACCCGCCGTTACCATTCAGCAATAATGGCCTCGTTACGAAATTTCAAAAATACCTATACCAAGCCATCGGGGTTGATATTCGAGACAAAAAATCGACCTAACCAAATGAAAAACCCCCACCCTCTTGAACACCTCTTCCCACAAAAGATCACACATGATATTTTCCACCCTAACACACAAAGGCATTCAAAATAAAGACATGAAATAGGTCAAATCACACCCAGGACAAACAAGTGTCAACCTCCCACCCTTATAAAACAGTGCCAGTATCAACGAAGAGAGGCATTTCTAGATCAACTTCACAATTAGATTTCAGAAAGACAACCAATTAGTATTAGTCCCTAATGGAAGACTCAAATAGTTAAAAGGGATGGTACCAACCTCAACCCACCAAGAAACCCTATCTATCAAGCTCGGAAGATTCACAATTAATACCACACGGAGAACTCTTATCCCTATTAACCTCACGACCCACAGAAAGCACTGAAATGATCTCAAACACGATCAGAATGAAGTTATGATTAATAAAAGAACCTTACACTAGCCCGAACAAAAAAAGATCATAACATCAACAGACTGCAATTGGGAAAGAAAATTTTCGCTCGACTGACATGAAAACCTTCAATTAGACCCTTATCGATCCCTATCACAACCATCTCGCAAAGAACATCCACAACCACAAAGAAGAGAAAGGGGATAAAGACTATCCATGCCTAACACTCCCAACACAATGGTGGTGATAGGAAGTGGCAATACAAACTAAAGCCTGTCTCTAAAGCACCTCAAGATTTTTATCATTCCCATTGAAAGTTCTTTCATTCCTTTCAAACCACAGGTCCACAACCTCCACACCAAAGCGGAAACTGCGTTGACCCAAAGGATGAGAGTTCTCCTTTAAAAGGGGAACTGCACAAGAGCTGTAAGACAGCATCAATTTGACCATAACAAGGCTGCGAAAGGGCAGAGTAAGAAAAGGTGATGATGAGATTCCCAAATTGATCTACATAACAGTTCATCTGTGACACCCCAATGTACAACCCGATAAGCTTTCTCAAAATAAATTTTAAAGATAAAAGACCTCCAACTTGTAAGCCTTATAATCTTCAATCACCTCATTGGCAATAAGAACATCTTCTAGAATTTGTCTCCTTGCCATAAAGGCTCCTTGGAGCTCTAGTATGAGGGATAACTTTCATAAATCGTTCGGCTAGCATCTGATCTTATCCAGGCTATTGGCAAGGTTGATAGGTCTAAAATCCTTTTACCCTTGTGGCACCCTTCTTTTCATCCATAGTTAATATCTCCCTCTTAGAAATTTTTAAAATATGTTTCCCCAGTTCCCTTAATCAAATTTGAATTATCTAGAAAGGAAAACAAAGTGAAACTGTTGGGTCCAGGGCCTTGTCTCCATCAAAGTTGAAGATAGGGCCTTCCATCAGCCCAGGAAAAAGGGATATTCGTCTTTGGACCCTCCATCCTTCAGAGATATATACTTGTAGATCTTTTTTTCCTTGGTTTTGGTCAATTCTTCCCCCTCCAGATGTTCCTCTTTTTCTTGTTGGGGAAGGTCAAAAATATCCAAGGTCAAATTTTGTGAGGTAGGCTTTACACGGTAGTAATACTGTGGACCACATTTTGAGGCGTTCTTCCTTTCTTATGGGGCTGCAATACTACATTCTAGGAAGCATGGACAAACACGAGAATTAGACACAACAACACTACAAATTCTAAAAATGTAGGACACGCGTATGTTAAAGACACTCTTTTATTTATTTTTTTTAATAATATATGTGCATATATAACATAGTAATTCTTCTAAATAAATTAATCATAGAAATTGAACGTAACAAAATAAAATGTGCTTCATTAAAATATAAGTGACAATTGATGTGATCATAATGGCCATGAGAGTTCTTGAACTATATCAAGTCTATAGAGAACAAGTCGCTTGAACATTTTCCTTTTCATTATATCAATGAGAGGTTGTTTCTTAAAAAAAAAAAAAAAAAAAAAAAAAAAAAAAAGATGGGTAAAAAAGGTAAAAAAAATTTAATTAAAAAAAAAGGTCTATAGGGAACCAGTAGAGATGCTTGTTTGCATTCTAAAGGAAAGAAGAAAGGAACCAAATCACATGAAAATCAAAAGGAAGCAACCACTTCTTCAGCCCCTTGATGTCATGGAGCAGTGCCTCAACCCCTGCATGCCAGTCGCAAGGCCAACTGCCTTAGCACGCTGCCCAGTGTCTCAACCCTACTATTAAGAGAGTAAGTTGAGACTCCCCACCAAGAGAATAAACATTAAGCAAGCATGTTGCGACATGAACCGATAGGCCAAAGAAAGGACTAGAAGAGAAGTGTCGTGATGCGACTAAGAAGGATGGTGCATCACCTAACACACAAAGAAGAAGAGCACAAGAAAGCATAGATGAGGCTCAAGCAAAAGTAGAAGCAACAGTGGCGTCGGCAGTGTCAAACGTGCGCTCTACATGGGGAGTGACTCCTCACCACTTATTACGTTCAAGCCTGTCAAGCCAAATATGCCTCAAAATGCACTTTTTTTAGTTGTTTGTTTTTTTGGGGCGGGAATGGTGTTGGCTCTCCACCACCCCTGGGTCTAGCCATGGCCTAAGCGAGCCACCCCATGGCACATGCATGTGTCATGGCGTGGGAGAGCGTCGCAAGACAAGCGTCTTGGGCATTTTCCTTCGAGGATGGGAAACTCAAGGACAGTGTCAAGTGGCATGGGTGTGCCGACATTGCACCGTGTCCCATGGATTAGAAATTCAGATATGCACCTGGACTCTGGTATATGGTATGGATGCAAGAGTCATCATACCTCGATAGTGTCCAGATTGATGGATGTCTGGATGGTCCCAGTAGAACGTACCAATTCATGGGTCGGTTCTCGAAAAACATGCCTGAGTGAAGAGAGACGGCAGATGACATTCGAATGCTCGGGGTGACATCCAAAAGCATCAGTAAGGCGGGATAGTTTTCAGTTGACACGAACCACGGTACTTGCCTGATAGAGCCCAGTAAGCATTATAATGGCTCAGTAGAGTCCAGTAGGCGTTAGAATCGCCCAGTAGAACCCGATAAGCATTATTATGCCCCAGCAAGTCCCGGTAAGTGCCTGAATCACCCAGTAAAGGTTTATAAGGTCGTTTTGACCCAACGAAGGATCTGAATGAGTCCCAGTAAAGTTTTGAAGTGATGTAAAAGCATGATGGTCATGTTGTTTGGAACCAAGACAATGAGAAATGATGTGACGAAGCTTTTAAAGGACCTTGGCCTAGTGTAAAGGTAAGTCAGTTAGAGTTGCGATAGTGAAGAAATGCACGAAGAGACAACGTGCATTGCCGAAGATAAGTCAAGTTATGCGTGTAATTGCGAACTCTCACTTGAGACTAAGCCAATGATGAACGAAAGGAGCTCTTGCATGTGATTAGTCAGGTGAACGTTCAAGATGACATCGTGATGCAAATTTAGAGAAGCTCAATTGAGAACAGTGTTTTCAAATCACAAGGCGCACCTCAAGGCGACAAGCACTTTGATCGCCGCACGGGTTGAAAAAGTACGACCGTGACACCTAGCACCCCTACCTCGCATGTAAGCATGTGCACATCTATATGCGTGCCCCTACCCTGACGCCACTCGCCTGTTAAGCGCGCCAAGCGTCCATCAATCGCCCAGCAGTGGCATGCTAACTTCGCAAAGCACTCTCCTGCCCCTTGCCGAGTGCCAGACGCCTTCCCCAATCGACTGTCACCGCACCTACCGTAGGCAGGAGTGCCCCCTCCCCATGCGCGCCCTTGCAGCTTAAGCACCCCAATCTGGTGCATGCCCACGCACGCAAGAACTTCCATGGCATTCTTTTCTACTGCAAGCTCTAGCAGCAGCCGCCCATGCCTTGACTTTTAACGAAACACTTTTCTTTTTCTTTTCCTTTGTTATTTTAGGAATTGTTCTAGAAACCTTAGGATTTTATTTTCTTTTATTTTAGAATTTAAATTCTTTAGAAATTATTTTAAAAACATTATAGGAAATTGCTCTTTTATTTTTTTCCTAAATGTTTTGGGAATTATTTTTGCCTTAAGTTTGCTAAAACATTTTAGGCAAGTTCTTTTCCTTATTTTCGTGCACCTTGACTTCTATAAAATGTCAAATTTTCGTAATTTTTGAGAGAAGTAATTTATGATATCATTGAATGAAATTTTAGTCTTTTGAGTGCAAAAGCAATTGAACCCCCTTAAGCTATCTCGTGTGCATTGCTTAGAGTAGCTTATAAAGGAACATTCAAGTTTGATCAATCATCAAACTTGTGGGGTGTTTCTTCCACAAATTGAATGGGCTTGTGGATAGTGCGAGAGCATCCAAGTTGTCTTGCTCCAAAACCTAGTGGCAATGGCAGTAACAAGACAACCATAGCAGTGTGGTGGGTTGTCTGTGACAACCTCTCTTCTTTTGTGCAATGTAGTGGGTTGGAGGCCATGCACCAATGAATACAACAAATTCCCAATTCCAACGAAAGCAAAGTTCTTCGTAAGGGCAAAGAGAATTTTTCCTTCTTCGTGTGTCAAGGGTTAGAACTTAGAGTTAGTTTGTTCAAATACATTAAATTTATTTATTTCTCTGGATTAAAAGCCTATAATGGGTTGGGCTAGATTTTATTTTTATTTAAAATATTGACACTCATGTCTACCAAGTGTCCACAGCCTGTCCACCATGTGTCCGAAATTGTTTACAAAACAGACACTTTTTCACGTGTCAAACACATGTTTGGAGCGTGTCCAAACGTATCTATGTCTGATACGTGTTCAACACAAACACTCCCTCAAAAATGGAATGTCTATGCTTTTTAGACCGCATTCATTGTAAAATGCATCAGTAGACCTTGATCACTTCTTGTGGAATTGCTAGTTCATTTGAACGATTTGGGATTGATTTCTTTTAGGTTTTTCGTGTTTGTTTGGCTTGAAACAATTTTTCCAAATATATTGCCGATATATCAGGAAAATGAAGATATGGATACGCATATTGGTGGTAAAATATTTTTACCTGATATCGTTGAAATATCGATAAGATATATTAGAGAAAAATGAACAATTATGGGCTCCAGTGTAGTTGGTGTAGTGTGCGCCTCCTCCTATATGTGGATGCAGTTCGAGCCTTACCTACAACATAATTTTGTTTTTTCTTTTCCTCCGTTTCCTTTCCCTCTCGCCATTCCTAATACTTTTTCTACTCCTTTTTCCTTTCTCTCTTTCTCCCCCTCTTTTTTTTTTCTTTTTTCTTCCTTTCACTTTCTCTCTCTCCCCAGCCACAACCCACCCCGTTTCTCTCATTCTTTTTTTTTATTAATTCTTTCCATTTGTCTTTTTATGTTTATTTCTTAATTTGTGTTGGCATTCTTTAGTACAATGTTTTGTAAGGGATATTTATATCATATAAAATGTATATGTTTTTTAACATTTGTATTACATGTTTAACAATATATAAAATGTACATTAATATTAAAATATCTTTGAATTTATTATATATGATTACAAAACATTATCTTCATAGGTAGAAAAAATAACAACATATATTTGATATATTGATTAAATTTTAATTTTCTTTCTCTTTTAAAGTGTGATTGTATTTTGTATATTATATTTAGAATGTATACTGTTTTATTATTATGAATTTTGCCTTGTAATTTATTTTAGAAGATAAAATGACTTAAGAGCAATATTATCCTTACCAAAACAATTATATTAATGTTATTCTAATAACTCAAGGGCATCATCTTGTTATTGTATATTATAAATCATATATTTGTTGAACATTTTTTATCAATAAGTTATTTAGGTTTATATTTATTTTCCAGCCTTCAATACTATCTATTATTGTATTAATGCATATATTTG
>JAOANK020846958.1:0-10372 GCA_026257165.2 Telfairia occidentalis | reverse complement strand
AATAACAACTTTACTGAATAACTTCAATAACGACTTTATTGATAATAGAATATGTTTACAAGCCATTTGAGTTTTAAGACATACACACCCAACAATAGGTAACTCAATCTTAATCCTGAGCTAACTATAAACTCTTGTTTGTTCGAGATTATCCTAAGATCTGCATGGGTGAGAGTGGCTCATCATCGCCTGCTCAATAAGCCTCCCATTTCAGGGGTAAGACCTAGTAGATAGTTGTGGGCATGGTCATACAAGATGGAACTCACTTCGACCCGACTTTAGGGATAATAGAGAGATTGTTTCGTTAAGTGCTGATCCTAGATCTTGAACAAGGGCCCCTACCCTCTCATTGGCTTGAGAGGGACTCGGTTTGGTGGTAGGGTCACAAACCAATTGTTCATTAGAGAGTCAGTGGTACTTAAGGAGCAAGAAGTAATCTACGGGTAAAATGGTATTTTGATCTAGCTAAGATTACGAACAACCTGTGAAGAGTGGACTTACTAATCATGGTTATATCGAATGGACAGAAATATATCTATAGTGAGGAGAGTGAAACTACAGCCTTTAGTGGAGTGACCCGTTAGTTAAGGAATGTTGGTTAGTTAGGTTAAAGAGTTTAATCGGTTAATCTCAAATCATTGGAGCTCATGATCTATAGGTCCATTAGGTCCCTAGGTTAGGTCACATCAGATAAAGCCTTAGAGCAGTGTGATGAATGGATTTGAAACGTTCAAATTTGATTAAGGGAGAGAGCATTAAATATATTCAATATATTTAATGTCTCAATGTTTAATTGCAAATGAAATGTACAACAAAAGGTGAAAACAATATTTAAATGAGATTTAAATATTATATATATGAATAAGGATTCATATTTGGAAAGATTATTTTTTCAAAAAATCGAGATTGGTGTGGTTTTAATATTATTTTAATATTTGATATTAAAATAATATTATTAAATTAAAATTAGTTTTAATTTAACATTTTTCTTTTATTTTGTATTTGATCAAAAAGAAAAATCAAGTTAGAGGAAAAACCCACTAATATGATTTTTCCTTACAAGAAAGTAAGGTGTCATCTTCTTGTGTAGCCACAAATCCCACTAATTGTGTGAGGTTGAGGTGTCAATATCCTATGCTTTTGAGACATGCAAAAATACATCTATATATAGAAGAAATTTCAACTTAATTAAAGGTTAATTCAATTTTTAATTTGATTAATTTTTTGTTTCCAAAATAGAGTGTTCTAAGAATTAGAACTCTATTCTCCCATCTAATTCTCCCTCATTTCCACATCAAATTGGATCCCACAATCCGTTCTAAGGCTGGAAAATAGTCAAGAAGACTCTGGTGGTGGTCCAATATCCGTTTGTGATAAAATCCATGGAGAAACGAGGGAGATATTGAGCATCAAAGGTTGGTTTATTTCTTCTCTGTTTTTCTCCTTATTATTATGCATGTTTATCGTTTTAATTTAGCAAGTTAGACTACAATTTGATCCATTCCGCTGTGGATGCATGTTATTAAATCCAACAATTGGTATCAGAGCATGTTATTTGCACTCAATTTGCATTGGTGGGGTTGAATTCATGAGATGAATGCATGTTGGTACTAAAATGGAGTTTTATGATTTTGCCATCCTTTTAATCCTTCAATTGTTGAAATAATTTGTAATTGCCTGATAATGTAAGGGTTTAAATGTGTTATAAAGGGTTTGTAATTTGTTGGAGTCAATTAGAGTCGAAATTAGGTTGTAATTTCGAAGATTAGAGCAAAGTTGCAGCTGGACAAAAGCAGTTTTTTAGCTACTGTCGAGACAGAGTCGAGACGCTATTCATCGGCGTCTTGACGCTGCCCCTTCAAATCCAGAAAAGGCGTGCGTGAAGGAGGGTGGTTCAACCCCTTTGGTCCAGTTCGGTTCAGCCCTTGCAGCTGGTTCAACATTTCTTTGGGTTATTGAAGGCAGGTCCAGTCCCTATTCCACATGGTTCAAGCTGGTTCGAAGGGTTCGGGTCGGTTCAAGCACAATTTGGAGATTATTATTGTAATAGTTTAGCTAATTGTGTGCTTGAGATGCCAAAATCAACTCATTTTAGCTTGTTTAATTTATTTATGCATTGTGAATGTATGTTTAAATTAAATTAAATCTTATATGCATAATGTATGTCATATAGATTTAAAAACCCCACCATAAGATAATCATGGTCCATGCATTGCAAGTATGTTATAAATGTTATAATATATAGTATGCATGAATAATTATCATGAGAATTAGAATAAGTGTTCTATTAATTTATGATATGATTGCAAGTATGTTATAAATGTTATAATATATAGTATGCATGGATTAGTATAATGAGAATTAGTACAAGTGTTATATTAATTTATGATATAAATGCAGATGTATGTTATGGATGTATGTATTTTATTTTATAAGTATAATAAAATGAATTAGACATTTAAAATCTATAACTTAGATAAACAGCATGCTCACTTAGGGTTAATCCCACAAAATCAACCTCCTTTAAAAGTAAAATTATGTCGATTTCTTGTAAAACTAAGTTTACAAAACTCACCTGGCAAGATCCTGTCTAAGACTAAAGGTACTTAAGCTGACGTTTTATGGAACATCTGCTACTTGGGAATCGAGCTGGCGTCTGAGTTGAGTTAACCCGATTTTATGAGCATGTGTGAGTGATGTGAGGTAATAAATGGTTTATCATCTAGACATCGTAGGTTAAAATCCAGTATAAACGTTATGCTCAGATTAATCACCTAGACTTAGGTTGTTTTATTAGTCGAAATATACCTAAGTTAAAGAATACCTAAAGACCATATAGAACACCTGACTGGGAGAGAAATAGTGCATATGATGTATTATTTTTTAGCTCTTACGTCCCTAAGAGTTCATACCATGAGATTTATGCAAGGCTTCGTGTCACTTTTATTGTGACTGCTCCATCTGAAAAGTGTTTGCATAAATCAAGAACAAGGTGAATAGGGGAAGTATTTCATAGTAAGTGGGTGAAGAGTATGTGTCAACATGTCCTACGGTCTCTTCCATTAGGTCCCACCGTGAGATTCGTATGTTGCATCTCTTTGGCGTAATAATAAGCACCTATCCAGTCGGAGGGTTTGTAACATGCGATTCGGAACACCATGAACTCCAGAAATGGATAGGGTTTCTTTGGTCCGTTTTCAACATTGCCTTTTGTTGACAAACACAAAGTGCAACTGTACACCCTGAAGTTGTAGCAACAAGGTCGATTGATAGCACTCTAAAAAGTGTTATTTTTGTGTGATTTTAAGTGTACTTCGATGCAATTTTTGTTGACTTTGTAGGAACCAAGTATTTCGAGGTGAAAATAAAGATCCGGGTCGAGTCGGGTTGAAAAATGGACCTAAGATGAGCTAAATCGAATAAGTAACGAAGAAATGGGGCCTAAAAGAGTGTTGACCCGAGAGGCAGTGTTGAGACGCTATCATTAGGCGTCTCAACGCCAAAATCTAAAAATTCAGGATCTCAAAGTCATTAGCGTCGAGAGGCTGCTCAAGATCGTTGCGACGTTGTTGAATGCGGCAGCCACCGCGCTCCCCACCATACGCGCGCCTCACACGCCCCAGTAGCCCCACCGTGCGTGCGCCTCATGCATGTCAGCACTCAACGCCGCCTCAGGCGCGTGCCTATGCCCGCACCTCTCCGGCTCAACGCGCGCTCCATGTTTTGCCCTACAAGGACAGCGTCTTGATGTTGTTGATTTTTTTTCCTTTCAACCAAAACACTCGTTTCACTTAGTGACTTAAGACTAGCGTCGAGACGCTATCTTATAGCATCTCGACACTGTCGACAAATCAGAATAAAGGCATAGGGCTGAAGGAACGTCTTTTGGGGTGTGATTTTTTATGGATTTTGATAGAAATTGAGGGGCTTACTGTTCGGGATGGTTTGGGAGGAATTGAAGCTCGGGATCGTGTTTTCTCACCTCAAAAAGCTTGCCCACGACAGAAATGGCGTGGAATTCATCCCGGAGTTCTCTCTTTCCTTTTATTGTCAATTTTTTGTCTATTTTGTGGCTTCCTTTTAGATTTTTCTGGACTGAATTATAATGTATAGGAGCTAGATTACATGAGTTTTAGGGTGTTTGGATTTTAAAGACCCGTTAAATTCGTTGATTATTTATTGAATGTATTGAATTTTCTACATTGCCTTTCAAATTCCAGCATTAATTATTCTTGCAATTAAGTGGCCATGGATTGTCAAGTAGTAGCTTTTATTATCTTGCTTGAGAGAGAGGGTGATAAATTAGGCCTTGGATTTTGAACACGAATTCTTGTATGCACGAGAGTGATAGGGGAGTTCGTGAGGTTGTTGATGAATAGTTTTTTTCCAATTGTTAGTTTAATTGAAAGAAATTGAATTAGGCAAATTAATTGAGGGTGGTTGAGCTCGAGAGAGGAAACCCAAATTATTGAAATTCTAGACTTAGGTAAAATGGTAAAGGATATGCATTCGATTAATTAATTGACTGTTTAATTGGGTCGATAAAAAACACCAACACCCTAAAACTTCTTTTCCATCGTTTTTCTTCACCCATTAGGAGTTTCTTTTGTTGCTTTCTAATTTTCGATGTTGCACCCTTGAGTTCTCTAAATAAAATCAGAAAGAATTATTCAATAATTAGGAGAATTGAACATCACGATTCCATATGGACGATACTTGGTCTTTTAGGCCGTTATTACTACGATCGACCCATACACTTGTGGTGACCCTTTGTTGGGCCTGATCATCGATCCACAGGGATAATTGAACAAAATCTTTAGTTAAAAGCCACGTTTAGGAGAATAGAAGTAACAAAAATTTAGTTTGTTAAAAGTCCAAAAATGTACTAAAAAATTGAAGGATAAATTCTAAAAGATGGTTGGTGGAATCTTGTGCACAATGGATAGAAACAGGCTCAGGTTAGGGAATTCAATTGTTGACTGCTACAGGATGCTACAACATTTCTATACTGCTTAATATCACAAGAACAACTCCTATACTTCTTCTGAATTGAAACGACCAAGTTCATTTCCATGCTTAAGCTCTAGTGTTCTTTTTATTGCATTAGGGAGAGGTTATTCCTAGCTCACTCACAAATCCAAACACAGATTTAGCTAATGAGAGTGTTAAAGGGGTCAATTAGTACTTCCTTTCCCAAATTCATACTAAAATGCAAATTGTAGAGAAAGCCAATCAATACAATCCGTTTGATCAAAGTAAAAACCATTAACACGCTTTAAAAAGCCAGTTAAGAGCTGCTAGACAACCTTTCAACAATTCAATAAAATCAAATCCCTAACCCTTACCTTAGAGTACTTAGTTCATGCTCAAAAGTAGAGAAAAACAGCTAGCTAAAATTAACTCAAACATGATTAAGGAAAATAAAATCCGAATGCTGAATGATTACAAAAGAAATAAAGTCTAACTTAAACTTAGTTAAAGAGAAGAAAGAATAAGACAAAAGAGGTAGCGGGAGAGAGGCAGAGAAGCCTTCTTTCCAAAAGTATCTTCTCCTCTAGAGCAAGCTTTTTCTCTCTTCCTTTCCTTCTTGGGCAATTTCTGCTTGGACAGCTCCCAATCCCTTGTCTTCTTCTCCCAAAATAGAGGAATGAAGAATGAACTCAGCTCTCTTTCCGTAATTGGGGCTTCTTTCTTTTTTAATCTCTTTTCTCTCACCATCTTATCCACTTTGGAATCCAAAAAGGGCTTAATTGGCCAACTAATCCATATGAAGCTCTTTGACTGGTTCCTTCTACTGAATCACATGTCAAATGCCAGCTCAATTAATGACATGCCATGTCATTGCCCCTTGCTTCCAGCTCCATAATGCATCTGGAAATTTTGCTGCCAACTGGGATGCTACATCAAAATTGGCATTTTGACACAGATCAATAATGTTTTTTTTTCTTCTTTCTTTGAAGTTTATTCCCTTAACCATTAACACAATAATCAACACTTTATTAGCTCAAGGGTAATTACAAGTGATAAACCACAATTCAATCTCAAATGGTATCAAAAGGCCATTCATGACTCATAATGCATTCAAAAGACACCCAACTTAACTCTTATTCTAAGAATTAACAATCCCGCAAACTTAAACCATTAGTCATCCCTGAGTAATACTTGAATCCTTTCTAAACTCCTCCTACTGGTTTATCTTTCTACTAAACTTACTTAGTCAGAGTTGGCAAAGACATCATTAGGCACTCCTCCCTAAACCTTTCACCACACAACTTTTTCACTCTTCATTTCCCTTCAATTGCTTAAACCTACTTTTGTCAAGTTCAACAGATCAATTACAACCTGGATTCAACATCCTTTAGGAATTTCTTCTAATATAACTTTGATGTGAGGGAGACTCCTATCATAGATCCTTTGTGCAACCTACAATAATAGCACACCAGGTTCCCTATGCTTCAGCTTTCTTACAATTTCATTTCATCTTAACCACAAAGTTTTTTATTTTGGCTTATGACACTTTATTCTAATTTTTCTGAGCATTGAGTGGGCTAGTACATTGCATAGCCCTTTGGGCTTTATTAAGGTTGGAATTTGCAATGCATAGCCCTTTCCTTTTTTTCCTTTTTTTTTTTGCTCTGCCTTTGACTTTTCTCTTTTTTTTTTCTGTTCTATTTTTCTTTCTTTCATTTGTTTTGTTCTCTTTTTTTCTAGGTGAGTTTTACCTAACCAAGATATGTTGAATTACTTTTGTAAAGAGCCCATCTATCTAGGTGGATACTCACTTTCAACAAGAAAGGAGGAGTATACTCACTTTCTATCATGCCAATTCTTTGTTTTCTCTTTGTATAGCTTGGCATTTTCATTAGAGAACTGGCACAGTTCATCCAACTCATTCAGCTGTAGCTTTCTCAACTCTCTTGCTGTATATATGGTTAAATTCAATTCCATGAGTGCCCAATATGCCTTATGTTCCAACTCTAATGGCAAGTGACAAGCTTTGCCATAGACAATTCTATAGGGAGGCATCCCTAAAAGAGTTTTGTATGCAGTTCTGTAGGCCCATAGGGAGTCTTCCAATTTGATTGCCCAATCTTTCATATTGGGGTTGACCACTTTTACAAAATTCTTTTAAGCTCTCGATTTGAATTTTTCAGGTTGGCCGTTTGATTGAGGATGATAGGGAGTAGCTACCTTGTGCTTGAAATTGTACTTGAGTAGCAATTTGTATAGTAGCTTATTCATGAAATGACTCCCCTCATCACTTATAAGCACTCTAGAAGTCCCAAACCTTGTAAAGATATTTTTCTACAGAAATCTCAAGACTCTCTTGGCATCATTGTGAGGGCACGCTACAGCTTCTACCCATTTGGATACATAATCACATGCCACCAAGATGTATTGTTCCCAAAAGAAGGAGGGAATGGTCCTATGAAATCTATTCCCCAAACATAAAAAATTTCCACCTTCAGCATCATTTGTAAAGGCATCCCATCCCTTTTTCCAATATTACCCATTCTCTGGCACTTGTCACAAGTCTTGCTCATGAAGTAGGGAACCTTAAAAATAGTAGGCCAATAGTACCCACTTTGAAACACCTTAGCTGTTCTTCTCTGTCCACCAAAATGGCCTCCATAAGGGGATTTGTGGCAATGTTTTAAAATGGAGGGTACTTCTTGTTGAGCAACACATCTTGTGAAGATTTCATCTGCACATTGTTTGTACAAGTAAGGTTCATCCCAGTAAAAGAATCTAGCATCATGCGTAAACTTCTTCATTGCCAATGGGATCAAATCGGGTGGCTGAATTCCACTTGCTACATAGTTAGCCAAGTCTGCAAACCATGGTGCATTGCTCAATAGAGTTGCTGTAATTGCAAATAGTGGCTCATCAGAGAAATTTTTCTTAATTTCTACCTTGTCTTGGTTCTTCTCTATTCTGGACAAATGATCAGCTATAACATTCTCAATGCCCTTCTTGTCTTGTATTTCGACATCAAATTCTTGCAGCAATAGTATCCATCTGATTAACCTAGGTTTGGCATCTTTCTTTGTCAATAAGTACTTGAGAGCAACATGGTCAGCGTGCACCACCACCTTAGTACCTAGCAAATATGCCTTGAACTTTTCAAATTCAAAGACAACAACTAGCAATTCCTTCTCTGTGGTTGGATAATTGAGCTGGGCTTCATTGAGAGTGCGACTAGCATAATAGATGGGGTGGATGATCTTTTCTTTTTTTTGGCCAAGCATTACTCCTACAGCAAAGTCACTGGCATCACATATTACCTCAAAAGGTAGCTCCCAATTAGGGGCTGCCATAATGGGTGCTGAAACGAGTGCTCCTTGAAGTGTTTAGAATGCTTTTTCACAATCCTTCCCAAAGTGGAATGGCCTATTCACTTCTAGCAAGCTGCACAGTGGCTTGGATATCTTTGAAATGTCCTTTATGAACCTTCTCTAAAAGCCAGCATGACCCAAGACACTCTTCATTCCTTTCATTGAGGTAGGGGGTTCCATCTTCTCATTTACCTCTACCTTAGCTCTATCCACATCGAGGCCTCTCTTAGGACCCTTGTGGCCAAGCACAATACCTTCGGTTACCATGAAGTGAAATTTCTCCCAATTGAGTACCAAATTGGTTTCTTCACACCTTCCCAATACCTTGCCTAAGTTGTTCAAACATGTTGCAAAGTCTTCCCCAAATACTGAGAAGTCATCCGTGAAGACTTTTACCACTGATTCCACTAGGTCTGAGAATATTGTCATCATGCACCTTTGAAAAGTTGTTGGGGCATTGCACAGTCCAAATGGCATCCTTTTAAAAGCAAAGGTTCCATAAGAACAAGTGAAAGTGGTCATTTCTTGATCAGCTGGTGCTATGGTTATTTGGTTGTATCCAGAGTAGCCATCAAAGAAACAATAGAAGTCTTGACCAGCTAATCTGTCCAGCATTTGATTAATGAAAGGCAATGGAAAGTGGTCTTTGGTGGCTTTGTTCGGTTTCCTATAGTCCATACAAACTCTCCAACCTGTAATAGTTCTGGTGGGGATTAACTCATTTTTCTCATTGACTACCACAATGATTCCTCCCTTCTTAGGCATGCATTGAACTAGGCTAACCCAATTACTATTAGCTATAGGGTAGATAATTTCTGCATCAAGCCATTTTACAATTGATAGCACTCTAAAAAGTGCTATTTTAGTGCCTAAATTATTGAGGTTTTGTATGCTTTTAAATGTACTTTGATGCAATTATTGTTGATTTTGTAGGAACCGAGCATTTCGAGCCAAAAATCAAGATCTGGGTTGAGTCGGGTTGAAATACGGGCCTAAGGTGAGCTAAATTGGTTAAGTAACGAAGAAATAGGGCCCAAAAGAGTGCAGACCCGAGAGGTAGCATTGAGACGCTATCATCGGGCGTCTCAACGTAAAAAATCTGGAAATTTTGAATCTGGAGTAAATCAGCATCGAGACGCCGCTGAACAGCGTCGTGACGCTGTCGAAATGAGCAGCCCGACAGCCCATAGCGCAAGCAACGCACATGCCCGCGCCCCACCACGCACTTGCGCGCGCGCATCTATACGAAAGAGCGCCAAGGCGCGTGCCTCCTGTGTGCGCCTCGTTGCTGCAACCGCACGCGCACGTGCCCCCAACCTGCTACATATGAGTAGCGTCTCGACGCTGTCCACAGCGTCTCGACATTGTTGATTTTTCTCCCGCTCATCCAAAATGAGTGTTTCACTTAAGAGACCTAGGACTAGTGTCGAGACGCTATCCCCAGCGTCGACATGCTACCGGCAGTTCAATATAAAATCATTTTTTCACCATTAGGGCCGTGAGGATGACTTTTTGGGTGAAAATTTGGACGATTCTCGACAAAAAGTGATGGACTGAATATTTTGGACTGTTTTGAAGACCCTAGAGTGCTCGGGATTGAGTTTTCTTACCTCGGGAAGCATGCCCATGATGGAAATGACATGGAAATCATCTGGAAGTTCTCCTCTTCCTTACACTTTCAATTCTCTGTCTGTTTTTCTGGTTTTTTCTAGGATTTTTCTGGATTAAAGCCTAATGTATAGGAGCTAGTTTACTTAGTTTTAGGGTTTTGGGATTTTAAAGACCCGTTAAATTCCTTAATTATTTATTGAATGCATTGATTTTACTGTTTATCTTTCAAATTCTAGCATTATTGTTTTTGCAATTAAATGGCCATTAATTGTTAAGTTGTTGCTTTTATTATCTTGCTCGAGAGAGAGGGTGATAAATTGGGCCTTGGGTTTTAAACACGATTTCTTATATGCACGAGAGTGATAGGAGAGTTCGTGAGGTTGTAGATGAATAATTTGTATTCAATTGTTAGCTTAATTGCAAGA
>JAOANK020846947.1:0-22788 GCA_026257165.2 Telfairia occidentalis | reverse complement strand
ATTTAATAATGTTGGGTAGTTATTAAAAATTTGCTAAAATTGATTGGATTAAGAAAATAGGGTTAATTTACTAATAGGATTTGTTTTTCTTTTTAGCAATCACTAATTCGATTGTCCAATTACTAGCATCCGAGAAACTTAATGGAGATAACTATGCTACATGGAAATTAAACCTTAGTACAATACTAGTAATTGATGATCTCTGATTTGTTTTAACAGAGGAGTGTCCTCAAGTTCCTAGCTCAACGGCAAACCGAAATGTTTGGGATGCCCATGACAGGTGGACAAGGGCAAATGAAAAAGCCCGAGTCTACATTTTGGCTAGTACATCTGATATATTGTCCAAAAAGCATGAGAAAATGGTCACCGCCAAGGAGATCATGGACTCGCTACAAGCGATGTTTGGACAACTGTCTTCATTGGCCATCCACGATGCTTTAAAATACGTTTATAGATGCCGCATGAAAGAAGGAACCTCTATTAGAGAACATGTTTTTGACATGATAGTCCATTTTGACCGGGCAGAGGTAAACGGTGCTGTCATAAATGAGAAGAGTTAAGTTAGTTTCATCATGGAGCCTCTTCCGAAGAGTTTCTTGCAATTTTGCACTAATGCCATGATGAACAAGATTGAATATAATCTGACAACTATTCTCAATGAGCTCCAGATTTACCAATCTTTATTAAAGAATAAAGGTAAAGAAGCAGAATCAAATGTTGCTACTTCTTCCAAAAAATTCCAAGAAGAATCGTCCTCTGGAAGTAAATCTGACCTTTCTTCTTTAAAAAATAAGAGTATTCAAAAGAAGAAGAAAGGGAAAGGGAAAGTCATAGCTCCTGCTACACCGAACAAAGGCAAGGAAAAGGTTGCAGATAAGAAAAAATGTTTCAACTACAACCAGGATGGGCACTAGAAACGAAACTGCCCAAAGTACATAGCAAAAAAGAAAGCTGGAAAAGAAAAACAACGTAAATATGATTTGCTGGTTGTGGAAATATGTTTAATGGAAAATGATTTTTCAACCTGGATACTGGATTTAGGGGCCACCAATCATGTTTGTTCTTATTTTCAAGAAACTAGTTCCTGGAAGCAGCTTCAAGATGGTGAGATAACTCTCAGGGTTGGATCAGAGGAGCTCATCTCAGCCAAAGCAGTGGGAGATATGAAGTTGTGTTTTAGAGATAGATACATTTTTCTTCAAAATGTGTTATATGTTCCTAATTGTTGTAGAATTTAATATTTATCTCTTGTTTGTTGGAACAACTGTATAAAGTATCTTTTGTGGTAAATGAAGTGTTCATTACAAAAAGAAGTATTAATATCTGTTCAACAAATTTAGAAAACAATTTATATAAGTTAAAACCTACCAAAGTTAAGGTTGTTTTTAATACTAAAATATTCAGAACACTGAAACACAAAATAAAAGGCAACGATTTTCTCAAAGTACTTATCTTTGGCACTTAAGACTCGGTCACATTAATCTCAATAGGATTGGGAGATTGGTCAAGAGTGGACTCCTAAATCCATTAGAAGACAACTTTTTACCTCCATGTGAGTCATGTCTTGAAGGTAAGATGACCCAAAGATCTTTTACTGGAAAAGGTCTTAAAGCCAAAGAACCCTTAGAACTCGTGCACTAAGACCTCTGTGGTCCAATGAATGTCAAGGCACGATGAGGGTATGAATATTTCATCAGTTTCATTGATGATTATTTAAGGTATGGTTACATTTACCTAATGCATCACAAGGCTGAAACTCTTGAAAAGTTCAAAGAATATAAGGCTGAAGTTGAGAACCTTTTAGGTAAAACCATTAAGACACTTTGATCAGATCAAGGTGGAGAATATATGGATTTGAGATTCCAAGACTCTTTGATAGAACATGGAATTCAGTCCCAACTCATTGCACCTGGTATGCCTCAGAAGAATGATATATCTGAAAGGAGAAACTGAACCAGATTAGACATGGTTCGATCAATGGTGAGCTACGCTCAGTTGCCTAATTCGTTTTGGGGATATGCAGTAGAAACTGTCATATATATTTTGAACCATGTTCCCTCTAAAAGTGTTTCAGAAACATCTTATAAGTTATGGAGAGGGCGCAAAGGTAGTTTACATCACTTCATGATATGGGGATGCCCGTCACATGTGTTGATGCAAAACTCAAAGAAATTGGAATGCCGTTCAAAATTATGCTTATTTGTAGGACATCCAAAAGAAACGAAAGGTGGTCTACTTTATGATCCTCAAGACAATAAAGTGTGTGTATCAACAAATACATTCTTGGAGGAAGACCACATGAGAGATCATAAACCTCATAGTAAACTAGTATTGAAAGAGATTTTCGAAGAAACTACAAATAAATCAACAAAAGTTATTGATAAAACTAGACCTTCAATAAGAATTATTGACAAAACTAGCATATCTGGTCAGTCTCATCCCTCTCAAGAGTTGAGAGAACCTCGACATAGTGGGAGGGTTATTCATCAGCCTAACCATTACATGAGTATAGTTGAAACCCAACTTGTCATCTCTGATGATGGGATAGAGGATCCATTGACCTATAAACATGCAATGAATGATGTGGACAGAGACCAATGGATCAAAGTCATGGACCTCGAAATATAGTCTATGTACTTCAATTCAGTTTGGGAACTTGTAGATCATCTAGATGAGGTAAGACCTATTGGTTGTCAATGGATCTATAAGAGGAAACGAGATCATGTCAGTAAGGTACATACCTTTAAGGCTCGACTTGTGGCAAAGGGTTATACTCAGATCAAGGGGGTGGACTATGAAGAGACATTCTCCCTTGCTGCCATGATAAAGTCAATTGGAATACTCTTATCCATTGCCACATACTATGACTATGAAATTTGGCAAATGGATGTTAAGACTGCATTTCTAAATGGCTATCTAAAAGAGAGAATCTATATGACTCAGCCAAAGAGGTTTATTGAATAGGGTCAAGAGCAAAAAGTTTGCAAGCTTAAAAGATCTCTTTATGGATTGAAACAAGCATCTCAGGCCTGAAATATGAGATTCAATGTTGCGATCAAATCTTATGGCTTTGAACAGAATGTTGATGAACCTTGTGTTTACAAGAAAATTATCAACTTTGTTGTAACTTTCTTAGTGTTATAAGTAGATGTTATCATTCTCATTGGGAATGACAATGGTTATCGACCCAATTCCAAATGAAAGATTTGGGAGAAGCTTAGTTTGTTCTTGGAATCTAAATAGTTCGGAATCATAAGAACAAAACGTTAGCCATGTCTCAAGCATCATATATTGACAAAATGTTGTCCAAATATAAGATGCAGAATTCCAAGCGAGGATTGTTACCATTCAGGCATGGGATTCATTTGTCAAAGGAACAGTGTCCTAAGACACCTCAAGAAGTTGAGGATATGAGACGCATTTCTTATGTATCAGCAGTTGGTAGTTTAATGTATGCAATGTTGTGTACACGACCCGACATATGCTATGCAGTGGGAATTGTCAGTAGGTTCCAGTCCAATCTTGGATATGATCATTGGACTGTTGTTAAGAATATCTTCAAGTATCTTAGGAAACGAGGGACTATGTGCTTGTATATGGCAGTAAGGATTTGATCCTTACAGGATATACTGACCCTGATTTTCAAACCGATATAGATTCTAGGAAATCTACTTCAGGATCAGTGTTCACTCTAAATGGAGAAGCAATAGCTTGGAGGAGTATTAAGCAAGACTGTATTGCTAACTCCACCATAGAAGAAGAATATGTAGCAACATGTGAAGCAGCAAAGGAAACAATATGGCTTAGGAAGTTCTTAACTTATTTGGAAGTACTGATTTGGAAGTAGTTCCAAATATGCACATGTCTATCACTCTGTATTGTAATAACAGTGGCACAGTTGCCAATTCCAAAAAATCTAGAAGTCATAAATGTGGTAAGCATATCGAACGCGAATACCATTTCATCAGAGAGATCGTACAAAGAGGAGGCGTTGTTGATAGACAGATAACGTCAAAACAAAATATTGTTCATTTGTTTACAAAAGCCCTCACGACTAAAGTGTTTGAGAGTCACCTAATGCGTCTAGGACTTCGAGTTATATAATCTAGGGCAAGTGGGAGAAAGACATGGGTATCTGATGCATTAGCTTATTGTATTTGTTTCTCTCTTTAAACTCAACATTGTATATACCCACTAGAAGTTTTAGTCCAAGTGGGAGTTTGTTGGGTTTTATGTCCTAAAACTCGTAGTTTGTAAAGTTTTAGCATTTTTTATTATCAATAAAAAAGTTATCGAGATTATTGAATATTTGAATTGTTAATATAACCCTAAATCCAATAAACTAAGAACCCATGGCTATAGTATGAGTAGTTGAACTATATGTGGAGACATAAAAATGGATCAAGTTTGATTAAATATCCAAAATGGTCTATAGTATAGGGATTAGGCTAGGTACCTTATCCTGGAGACACTATTGGACGCTACCCATTTTGTATTTGATACAAACGATATGATCCTGAATCGTTCATGTGGAGACATGTGAGTGGGGACGTTATATGCAATGAGTTTGCATAAGACCAAACCACGAAATAGTCATTGTTTCTTTATAACGCCGTTTACTTCTAAACACTGACTAATTTCAAATCGATGACCTGGGTAACTCGATCTTAATCCTAAGCTAATTATGAACTCCTATTTATTCGGGGTTATCCTTAGATTTACATGGGTGAAGTGGCCCGAGTTCGCTCACTCAATAAACCTCCCACTTTAGCGGTAAAACCGAGTAAATAGCTGAGGACATAGTCTTGCAAGATGGAAATTCACTCCTACCCGACTTTAGGGATAGTAGAGAGGTTGTTCCCTTAAATGCTGATTCGAGGTCTTGAACAAGGGGCCCCACCCTCTCATTAGCTTGAAATGGACTCAGTTTGGGGGTTGGACTGCAAACCAATTGTTCATTAGAGGGTTAGTGGCACTTACGGAGAAAGAAGTAATCCAGGGGTAAAACGATAATTTTGACTCAGTTGAGATTACGAACAACTTGTGAATGGTCGACAAATCATGGTTATATCAAATGGACAGAAGTATATCTACAGTGAAAAGAGTGCAGCTACGGGCTTTGGTGGAGTGACCCTTTAGTTAACGAATGTTGGTTAACCAGGTTAAAGAGTTTAACTTGTTAATCTAGAATCGTTGGAGCTCATGAGAGGTAGGTCCATTAGGTCCCTCGGCTAGCTCACATCGGACAAAACCTTAGAACAATGTGATGAATGAATTTAAAACGTTCAAATTCGGTTTAGGGAGAGAACATTAAAATATACAATATATTTAACGTCTCGACGTTTAATTATGAATTAAACGATCAAGGTGAGTTAAAAATAATATTTAAATAAGATTTAAATATTATTTATATGAATAGGATTCATATTCATAAAAATTATTTTTTCGAAAAATTGGGATTGGTGTGGTTTTAATACTATTTTAATATATGATATTAGAATAATTAATTAAATTTATTTTGTTTTATTTTTGGTTTTAGTTTTAAAACGAAAAAAGAACAAGAAAAAAAACCAAAATCAAATTACTGGAAAAAAACCACTAATTTGTGTTTTTTCTAAAAGATGAAGTGTTTTCATCTTAATCAAGCCACTAATCCCACTTTAATGCATGACATTAGATGTCAATTTTATGTGCATTTGAGTTTGCATGAATTCTTCTATAAATAGTAGGATTGTGTGTTGAGAGAGGGGTTGATTCCTTGAAGGAAGTGCTGCAAAATTGAGTTCCTTATGGTAAATGCTCATACTCTCCAAAACAGTCAAAAACTCCCTCAATTCACCACAAATTTGGATCCCACAATCCCTTCTAAGGTCGGAGAATAGCTGAGAAGATCCTTGTGGTAGTCCAAGAGTTGTTTGTGATCAAATCCGTGAAGAAACAAGGAGAAATTTGAACTACAAAGGTTGTATTTCTTATTCTCTGTTTTTGCCTTTTTATTCATGCATGTTTATCCTTTTAATTAAACAAGTTAGAGTGCAAATTGATCTAATCCGCTTTGTATGGATGTAATTTACTCTTTCATATCTAATTCGTCTACAGGATTTTGGTTGCTTGAGCATTCTTTTTTATCCATCAGAAGTCAAAGCATTACCCAAAGACAAGCAATAGTTCAAGTTTGGGGATTTGATAACTCTCCAAAAGAGAGTCATTAGGAATCTTTTAGGCTTGATTTCATCCCTTTATTGATGTAAAATGTCTTTGAATTATGAAATAATTGCTCGAATTATCTTTGCTTTGCATATAGGACTTTGGAGACCTTCATATTGTTGCATCATTCTATTTATGCCACCATTTAAATGAAATAGAATAAATTTCAATTTAACTACTACTGATTCTGTATATTTTGTTTAGTAGGTAAATGGTGGAGCATTATTTTAGCAGAATTATTGACCGAGCAATTCTGGAGCAAAGCAAGCATAGAAATTCGTGTGAAGATAACAGAAATTCAAATATGGAAACAAATATTTCTTTTGCGGAATTAATCAACCATTGGATGCGAGCCACATGGGCGATTTAACCTAATAGATTTCCTAATCACAACTAAAAGATTATAAATAGAAAAGAAGGTTGCCAAGTATATAGTTCCGCAAGTTCGATTTCATTTAGAGAGCCTTAAAATTTTCAAGTCTTTTCTCCACAAGAAGTTCATCTACTGCTATTGTTGCATTCTAAATTCTCGTAGAGTAGAAGGAAGAAACTTCATTGATGGCTGCAGCAGAAGAAGCAATTCTTGTAACAATTTTCGAGGAGCAACTGATTTCTGCAATTCTTTATAGTTTTCTTTCATTATGAACTTACTTTTTATGTTTATTTGTTGCTGTCATTTATTTGTGTTAGCATGAACTAATCACCTTTGGGTGAGTATTAAGGGACATGTTGTTGAACTGATTTAGGATTTGAAATAAAGTTTGCGAATTGAATTGTTTTACAAGTGTTTTTATAATTTAATATTTATGTTTGCCTGGCCAACACACATAAATAGTTTCTCTATGTTTCTAGAGAAAATATGAGGAGTAGATTACTATTAAAACACATTAGCTTTTAGATTAGGTTAGTGTTGGCTAAGTGAGGAGGTTAGGAATAATCACTCACTTCATGCACAAAAACAACAGGTTTAGCTCATATAGGTTAATAGGAATTAACTTAAGATAACTGAGAGATCTAGGAGGATTCCGAGACTATTGTTGCATGATTCGATCCTGCAATTCTTTTTGCTTCAGCATTCTGCTTCAAAGAAAATAACATGTTACCTTAATCCAAACTCATTCATTTTCATTGTTTCAACCGCAAAAACATTTTTTTATTATGTAATTTAATTTGTTCCAACATTAGTTATACAAATTCACAAAATAATTATCTTTTGTTATTCTTTGAATTCACTAAGAGGTTAAGTCAAGATAGTTCAAAATCTACCACTAATCCCTGTGGGGACCATATAAATACTTATCATTTGCTGCACACTGTGTACACTTGCACATCACTTTGTGTGTTCTTAACATGGATCACACATGTGCAACACATCCCCACGAACATTCTCGTCGCGAAAATTTACGTGTTGGCAAAAAAGGTGAGCATGTTCACCCCACCAACAAAAATGAGAACCGAGTCACATAAGCGAGATCAATCGAAGTATTGTCAGTTCCACAAAGATCAGGGCCACGACACAACAGATTACTACAAGCTCAAAGAGTAGATCGAGACCCTCATCCAAAAGGGATACTTAAAGAAGTTCGTAGCATAGTGGCAAGCGACTGATACCCCTATGGTTAAAGAATGGAAGAGAGCCTAATCGCCCAGGGGAGGTTGCCCTACAGAAATACGCACTATTTTCAAAGGTTGGTCAGGGGACCACTCTGAACAGAAGCGGAAAGCCCTACCCTGAGAAGCGAGGCATGAGGTGTATCTTACCCCTCCTGATCAACCCTCACTTCCCATCACCTTCGATGACGAAATCGCCAAGGGGTGTCATAGCCCGCACAACAACGCGTTGGTCATCTGAGCTGACATCGATCACGTGAAGGTCTTCAACGTGCTAGTCGATGGCGGCGCCTCAACCAATATCCTACCGAGCTAAGTTGCCAGTGAGGTCAGCTAAAGCCGAGCCTTACCCACTTGGTCAGCTTTTCAGGGGAACGAGTCACCCCTAAAGGATGTGTTGGACTCCATGTCAGGCTCGAAAGGACTGACATAGATTACGAAGGTGCTCGAATTCGTGGTGGTAGAGGACATGTCAGCCTTTAACGCCATCATGGGCCGCTTTACGATTCAAGCCTTTTGGGCCACCCCTCCACGCTCTATCAGGCAATGAAGTTCCCTACACCAAACGCGATTGAAGTAGTCTGGGGCGAGCAGTGCGCCTCATGCGAGTGCTGCATGCTAGCTTTGAAAGGCACTCCAACGACGTGCACGATTGACTCCACCGCCCCCACTCTGATCATTCGCAAGCTTGAACATCAAACTTGCTTAGTAGAACAGTTAGAGCTTTTATCCCTACTAAGCTCATATAAGTAGGTCAGCATCGGCACCAAGCTGGAGGCCAAACTGAGGGAAAGACTCATCAACGTTCTTTGGTTCAACACAGATGTTTTTGCATGGTCACATGAGGACATGCCAAGGATAGACCCCAGCATCAAGGCACACTGGCTCAACATCAACTCAAATCATTGACCTGTCAAATAGAAGCGTCAAATGCAAAGCTCAATAATACAAGCCGAAGTGAGAAAACTACAAGATGGCGACTTCATCAGAAACGTACTTCCCCGACTGGTTTTCCAACATTGTCCTGGTAAAGAAAGCCAACGGAAAGTGGCATATGTGTGTTGACTTCACGAACTTGAAAAAAGCTTGCGCCAAGAACAACTTCCCACTTTCGAGGATATATTAGTTGGTCGACGCCACAATAAGGCACGAGCTCTTGACTTTTATGGACATCTATTTGGGTACAACTAGATTAAAATGTACGTACCAGATCAAAAGCATACCTCCTTCATCACTGATCAGGGCCTATATTACTACAAGGAGATGCCTTTTGGCCTAAAGAACGTTGACGCAACATACCAACGCATGGTCAACAAAATGTTCTCCAACCAGATCGACCGCAGCATGGAAGTCTATGGCGATGACATGTTGATCCAAAGCATCACTTCATACCAGCACAAAGAAATCTGGCTGAAGCTTTCGGCGTACTACAGCAGTACCAAATAAAGTTGAACCACCGCCAAGTGCGCTTTCGATGTCCCATCAAGGAAATTCTTAGGCTTCATGGTCTACCAACACGAGATTGAAGCGAACACTGACAAGATTAAGGCTATCTTGAATATGGAAGCTCCCAAGAACCTCAAGCAACTATAGAGCCTCAACGGATAAATCGTCGCTCTCAACCGGTCCGTATCTCGAGCCACTAACAAGTGCCTCCCTTTCTTCAAGGTGTTGAGAAAAAAGGCTCCTTTCAAGTAGACCGATGACTGCGACCAAGCCCTAGTCCAATTGAAGGAGTACTAGAGTTTAGCACCGCTCCTCGTGAAGCCCGTTAAAGGGGATCAGCTTTAGTTCTACCTACCCATTTTGGACACTCCGGTCAACTCCGCCTTGGTCAATAAAGAGCATGGGGTACAATAGCTCGTCTACTACATGAGCAAGACACTGATCAGTACAAAAATGAGGTAGCTAAACCTCGAAAAACTATCTCTGGAATTGGTCACCTTGGCACGAAGACTCTGCTCTTATTCCCAGGCACATCAGGTAACTATGCTCATAGACCTACCCTTAAAGCAGGTGTTGCACAAGCCTGAGTTGCTGAGAAGACTGATGAAGTGGAACGTTGAGCTCAGTGAGTATGACATACGCTTTGAGCCTTAGACCTCGATCAAAGGGCAAGTAGTAGTCAACTTCATCATCGAACTCACTCCTTCTCTAACATCGACAACGTTCGGAGGACCTTAAACCCTATATGTAGATGGGTCGTCAAACGAAAAGGGTTTCAGAGCGGGTGTATTGCTAATCTCACCCTACGAGACCAGATTTGAGTATGCCTTGTGCTTCGAATTCCAGGCATTAAATAATGAAGCAGAGTATGAAGCATTGATAATTGATCTCAAGATGGCTAGGACCTTGGGAGTCCAAAAACTACGCGTCCTAAGTGATTTTCAGCTCATTATGAATCAAGTCATAGAAGAATACCAGGCCAAAGATGAAAAGATGGCAAGGTATCTGGGGAAGGTACACGAGCTCCTAGCAAGATTCCAATATACCATTGAGCAGATACCCTGATAAAAAAACTCCAACGTCGATGCCCTGGAAAAGTTAGAATTAGCACCAGCCTTCGAAATAGAGCTATCTCGGACAGTGACCATGAAGGTCTTACCGCAGCCCGCCATGAAGGAGGTCGAAGCCCTGTGTACTCAAGAGCGCCCTCCATGTTGGATGGATCCCATTAGCAAATACCTCTAGAGAGAGGTGCCAGTATGTAACGACCTGACTTAACTTAACCTTAGGACCGCTACTACATGCATGCTTTTAAAACTTAAGGAGAGTTTTCAACAAAATTTGAATTGGGATCCCAAGAAAACGCTGAAAAAGAAGAATTAACTATCTAGTGTCATTCATTACAAATTGAATTTTCAAATAAATGAATCCTAACACTAAAGCATAAATATAGTAACTATGGCCATGACACATAGGAACTCGTCCTCATCATCCACCACGACTGTTATTGCCATTACCTGAAAAATTTAAACATAAAAGGTTGAGTATATAAAAATGTACCTAGTAAGTAACTCCACCTGCAGAGTTAGACCTTCATACACACACAATCATGCAAACTCATCATGTAGTCTTTTGGGACATATCATTCAATGGTTAACAATATATTGTACTTATCATTCTGGTGTGCAACAACCATCTTACCGCACCTATGGTGTCATTTCACTTGTATACGAATGTTGGGCCCTCTATGTAAATGGAGAAGTCGACTGTAACTGATTCTAGATGACACCTATTCAGCACAACCAAGATCCCGTCCAACACCGACCCTTTGGGTGTGGGAGGCAGTTGACACCCTCATATAAAACATGGTTCATGGTTCTATGGTTCATGCAAGGTCCCACATACATACGACATGAACCTTTAACATCTATATCATGCATGTCTTATCAAAATAAACACCATCAGTCATGATTCTGCAAACAATTCCCAAACATGCTTAAATACATAGTAGGATCACTTAAACATATCACATCATACATGCCACATCACATATCATGGAATTATACATGACATATTTTCCTACTTGCAATCTATCTTCCATACATATACGTAGAACATACATATGCATACATCATCTAACCTAAGCCCTTATGGGTCCGTAAGTGAAGTTACTTACCTCGAGCGAGTCCTATAGCTTCCTTAAAAACCGGTCAAAGCACGCTTGGTCAACCTAAGGTCAAACACGAAATTCACTTAGAAACTTATCTTAAGACTACCTTTTGACGCATTTCGTGGCTACATACAGGGACAAAACGCTAAGGGAGCTTATTGTTTAGGAAAAATCACCCCACGTGCAGACACACACGCTCCACCCAATTTCGATACATGCGCCCCCGATCCTAAAATTTCAGGTCACTAGGGTTCCAACGCCACCAGCCATTCTCCAAACGAAGCTCACACGCACCCACACGCGTCGCCCAAAGTTGGCGCGTATGGCTCACATGCCGGGTGCTTCTTCAGGAACATGAGGGCTCCCCGTAGCTCTGATTGACGTCTCGTTTTCACCAATGTCTAGATCTGGTCCTCAGGGTCCTTTTCCACCTTCGTTGCACTAAAAACGAACTTTTTGGCAAAAAAATGAGGAAAAATGAGATTAATATCATATCGAATAAAAACCTGAAAAACATACATCCAATGTTCTTACCTTCCAGAATCGAGGTTCCCACTGACCTTAGCCTCCCACAACTAGAAATAGAGAAAAAACCATTGGTTTGTGAAGAGAACGACGAGAAAAGACTCCAAGACATGAGAACACTTACCGAAACTTTTTACCGACGATCCTAAGCACACCAACCAGATCTGGACCGCCGTGTTCTGGAGTCGATGCTGCTGGACAGTGTGGCGAAAGGAGAGAAAAAAATAGAGAAGGAGAAGGGAAGGAAACGTGAATGGGAGAGGGGGGGTAAAAGAATCGATTTTCCCACTTTTTTCTTCTTTCGTTTGACAAAACTAAAAGTGAGGGGCTAGGGCCTAACTTATTCTTATATAGAATGCATTTGGAACCCTAACCCTAACCCTTTTAGGCTTAATTACAAAAATTCCATTAAGCCCAATAATTATTCCTCTTTTTATTTATTTGTTTTTTTTTAACAATAAATCCTCAAAAATTAAAGTAATTAATTCCTTCAAATTAACCCATTTTATTTCTCTCATAATCTAAAGAATTCAACCAACATAAAGATTCAAATTACATAAGGAAAAAAAATGTCTTCATCACTACCTACACTAAAATTAAAATAATTTTACGGGGTGTTACACAGTAGATCTCTTCGTTAGAGCAAAAGGCGTCGCAATACCTCCTCATGGATACGGTGCTACATAAATGGGGATTCTCATTGCCCCTCCTAAGGTGCCTCAACCCTGAGGAGGCAAACTACATAATGAGAGAAATACACGAAGGCATCTGCCCGATCAAACTTGTCTAGGTTGCCTTATACTAAGTTTGGGGATTTACCCCATTCTTTATTATCCAGCACATTGAGAACAATACACATTTTAAGTTTGGGGATGTTGTGTCTGTTTGGTCCTTTTTCTTGTTGAATCTAATTATTCTAACAATGTCTACGTGCATTCCTCTATTTTGGGTAGTACACTCCTCTCCTTTTAGACACTTGTGTGCTTTTTTGGAAATCAGGAGACAAGTGAATATTCCAGAACAAAAAACGATTACAAAAAAAGGAAATTACGAGTGATGAGTGTTGCTTGAATGTTACTGTATCTTTAGAACATGAAGGCTTGCTACCGAGAACATGAATGAAATTCTGAATAAATGATGAGTCTTGAAAAAGGCTATGACTTGAAGAGAACAAAATCTTTGCTAGATACAATTCTTTTGAGAGAGCAATGTGTGAGCAATCTTTGTGTAAACTGAAACCTAGGTATCTAAAGACACAAAAGAAAAGAAAATATGATGAGATTTTGAATGAGAGATTGCACAGTAAGGTTGATGACTTAGAAGTTAGCTAGCTAAGAGTTCGAGACTTTAGAATAAGTGCAATCTGTGGCATATTGAGAAAGATGAAGGGAAGATAAGGGATTGACCTAAAAGAGATGTGAGATAGCTTGATAGTTGATAGTTTTTCATTGAATTGTTTATCTAATTCTACTGTGGAATTCTGTTTGCCAAATCATTTATTTTGTTTTCTAAAAAATCTAAAGCATTACTCGAGGACGAGCAATGTTCAAGAATGAGAATTTGATAGCTCTCCAAATGAGAGTTATTAAGAGTCTTTTAGGATAGATTTCATCTTATTCTTAAGTAGATTATCTTTGTTTCATGAAGTAATTGCTTGATTTGCTCTTATTTTGCTATATTACTTTTGAGAACATTCATATTGCTATATCATTATATTTAAGACAGCATTGAAATAGAATTGAGGGGAATTGTACTATTTCAAGCAGGACCTCACACTATTTCAAGCTCGAAATGGGTCGAGTGAAGCTGGAGGGTAAGTTCAAAACTAAGGTTGTCTGCCTACCGAAGTTCCCTAGCCAGACTGGCTTGGGTCACCTTGTGTATGGCTAAACGGCGTTAGAAATCCTCATCCTCCTCCTTTTTGTTAATACGATCCATCAGGTTAGACTGAATTACCTCGCTCTCAACCACAAAAGCCTTCATTCGATCAAAAGCAAAAGTAAAAGAGAGATCTTCCTCGAACGGGTATGGAATCCAAGTGGGACGTTCGAAATCGAACGAAGCTTAAAGAGTGAATCACCGTCAGTGTTGAGTGTGAGCCACTCCCTAGAAACATAAAATACTGGTATTTCCAATTCTTAACAGATGAGGGTTCGAATATTTTAATGTGACTACTTGGACGGGCGGAGATATAGAAATAACTGGGGACTCGAGGATGGGTTTTGATAGAGAGCGCGCCTAGGGCTTGGTCAACGTCCAAGTCAATCTGGCTAAAGGGCTTTCAAAGCACATAGTAGCCTAACAGCATCCCCCATCCATTGGGGGTAAGCTGAGCTGGAGCCAGTCCGACTATGGTTAGGAAATCTTGAACAAAGGGGTTCAGAGGAAACCTTAGCCCCCGCTCAAACATTTCGAAGTAGAATGCAACACATCCCAGGGGGGATTCTCTAAAGACTCCTTGGGGACGGGTAGCCTACTCTCTAAATTGTCAAGATAAGGTACCTCCCCATGAGGTCGACCATCAAACCTAAGGATAGCTTTGAAGGGCAAAATCGAGTTCAAGGTAGAAGAAGTGAACCTCCACCCCGCCTCGAGGTGGTAGACTCGGAAGATGAGGTCTCACCACTTGCAATATTGAATCTTGAGCTATAACTTTATTGTTGGACATCCTATGACTAGAAGAACTACGCCACATGAGAGAAAAAGAAAAGAGAAAGACTAACCTAAATGAAGGCTGAATCAGGAGCACGGATCAAAAGCGTTGAGGTTCTGGCCATAAGTAGGGAGCCTCCTTATATAGGCTCGAGAGGCACCACTCGACCATAAGATGAACAAACGCATCAACGGTCACCATCCCATGACACGAAAGGCTTTATCTGCCAAAGGGGCACAATGCTCCATGCGACTAATGTCAGTCGCCCTAATGATGGTGACCGACTGCTGAGTCCATCCTTAGGCATGGAAGCCTGAGGAGCGTCCAATCTACTTTTCGGGTTCTGTAGAAGAGCTGACAACTGTAAAGTGGGGGCCAATGTTGGGGTAAAAAACCACCATAACACTCGGGCCATTTGGAGAGAGCCATATGTCTCGTAAGTGTCGTGGTCCCACCTCGGATGATGACACGTTGCCCCAAGGTGAGAGGTTTGAAGTAACGACCCCAGCTCGGTGAGAAGAGGCTATGTTTACGTTTGTTTATTACAAAATTTATTTATTTATTGTTGTCTTTTATACGTTGTAGCATGACTAATCACCCTCTAGGTGAGGATTAAGGGCAATGTTATTAAACTGATTTAAAATTGAAATAAGTTTGTGAAATTGAATTATCTTAAGAGTGTTGATTAGTTTTTTAATGTTTACGTCTGTTTGGCCAATACACGTGAATACCTTCTCTATGTTTTGGGAGAAAATAGGAGGAGTAGATTGCTCTTAAAATACATTAGCCTCTAGATTAGGTTAGCGGCTGGCTAAGTGACAAGGTTATGGATAATCACTCACCTAATTCACAAAAAAAAACAGGTTTAATTCATATAGGTTAATGGAAATTAACTTAAGATAATTGAAAATTTTGGGAGGATTTTGAGACTATTGTTGTGTGATTCGATTATGCAATTATTTTGCTTCAGCATTTTATTTCAGGAAAATTAACATTCTGAACTTATTCATTCTCATCGTTACAATTGCAAAAGCATTCTTTTTATTCTATCATTTAATTTAGTCCAACATTATTAATTACAAAATTCACCAAACACTTATCATTGTTGCTCTTTAAATTTACTAAAAGATTAAGTTAGAATGGTTCAAAATCTACCATTAATCCCTATGGAGACAATATAAATACTTATCACTTGCTGCTGACTGTGTATACTTGCATATTGTTTGTGTGGTTATTATTGCAAATTTAAACTTAGATATCAATTATCCCTCGTATATATGTTTTTAAGTTATTTTATAATTTAAAATATATATTTTATAATCAATTTGATTATTTCCTTTGTTTTAAAAGGTTTATTTCTTAAAAAACTAATCGTTTAATATAAATTTATAAACGTATCATTAATTTTCGGTTTAGTTCAGCTAGGCGGGTTCGGGTCGGTATAATCACAAGCCAACCATAATCAATTCGGCTCGGGTTTGGCTTATCCAAATTGTATTTAAGCCGAACTGATTTGCTTCTCTTTCCATTCAGTATTCTAATCTAACCTAAATTCCTTTCCTATTCGAAATGAGAATACTGAATAGAAAGAGTCAGAGTCTCTTATTAGCCAATATAATATATTAGCCCATGCATATGCCGTAATTTTTTTAAAAATAAAATACTTGAATCGTTTAATACGTAATCTAACTTATTCGTGCTGCTGCTATTCATGTTCGTGTTCGGTCTCTTCTCTTGGGTGACGACGACTGCTCTACCCTACCGTCAAAACCAAACAAAAGCCACGCCCATTGGATGAGTGCGTTTTCTTCTTTTGCATTTTTCTTACCCTTTTTTTTTGCATTTTTTTGCATTTGATTTTGGTTATTGATTGTTTTTTATTGATTTGGTTTGGTTTGTATTTTTTTTTTCATTTGAAAGACTACCGTACATTGCACAGTCACAGTAGTGCACACTGCATCATGCGTGTGTGTAGTTTTTTTTTTTTCCTTTTCTATGTTTCTTTTGCCCTCCAGCTGGTTGGGGTTGAGAGACTTGAGAGACTTGTTTTGTTTATTGAGAGACTTGAGAGATTTTGGTTATTGATTATTTTTTATTGTTGTTGTTCATTTTTTGTTTCAGAGAGAGTACTATTGTATTATTTAATCCTATACACTTAATTAGTTTCAGTAACAATGTAACATGTGTTTTTAAATAATTAATTAGTAACATGTTTTTTTTCCTTTTCTTTCTTTATTAATTAGTAGTAAGATGTATTTTGCGACAATACTTATACTATTATACATATACTTAATTACTTAAGGCGTTAAAAGTTAAAACCTATTAACTTATTTTTCTAAAAAGTTAAAACCTATTAAGTTATAATTTACCTTTAATTAAGATTTTTTGATATTTGATAATGTTGTGTTCAATTGTACTTTATAATAATTAATCCTATCAATATTTATTAACTAATTTTTTCCCCAATTGTCTTAGGTGATCGTGATATAATGTCGAGTTCAATAAGGAATGAAGATGAATATGATTGTGAGAATGATGATATGGATGAACTTAGTGAAATGCCACCACCAGGTCCACTACCAATAGAAAGAAAGAGGAAAAGAACTTCAATGGTATGAGATCACTTTACTAGATTACTTGATGGAGTGTCGCACAAAACCAGATGAAAATTTTAATATCTTAGATTGGTGGAGAGTCGCACAAAACCATATGAGAATTTTAAAATCTTAGATTGGTGGAGAGTAAACTCTTCTAGATACAGGGTTCTTAGCAATTTCAGTATCTACTGTTGCTTCTGAGTCTGCATTTAGTACTAGTGGGAGGGTAATTGATCTTTTTCGCTCCGCATTGGCTCCATCCACAGTTGAGGCACTTATTCGTGCCCAAAATTGGCTACATTCTAATGCTATTAGTATTGATCTTTGATCATATTTGGTAATTTCTCTCATTGAAGAAGGTTAGAAACTTTATTACATTTACAAAATAAATCAATTCAAACTTCTTTTTATTACATATATCATATATGTTTAATGTTTATAAATTGATTAATGGTTTCAATAATATATCTTATTTTTAATGTCTATAAATTGATTATATATATCAAACTTCTTTTTATTACATATACATTTACATATATCTTATTTTTAATGTCTATAAATTGATTACAATTTTTTTAATTGTTTTTTAGATTTCAAAAAATGTATAGAGGAAGCAACAAATAATCAAATATACCCGGCAAAAGAAATGAAGGAGGCTTCATGAAATTTATGGTTTTTAAGTTTACAAGTTGACAATTTACTTTTTTTTTTAATTAATTATTATTGAAACCATTTGTAATTTTTGAGTTTTGAATTTTAGATTTCACTTTAGTATTCACTTGAAGTATATTGAATTTGAATGGATGTTATTTATTATTTAAGTCTTAATTTATTAACATGTAAAATACTAAAATGTAAATAAATCTAAACTTGGAAATTGGAAAATAACCAAAAAAAAAGAAAGCGGCTCAGCACCAAACCGAAACCGACAGAACTGCCGGTTCTTCCGTTTGGTCTGCTCGGTTTCCTCATGAATTTGCAGTCGTCTCGGTTTCACGTACAAATTAAAAAAAACCGTTCGACTTCGGCTCTCGCTAGCACGTGCGAAAAAACAGTACGACCTAAATGTGGGGTGGCATGTGGGAAATAAATCCAATCTACATTTTCGTACGAGCACTTTGGGTCCTGGTGGGTTTTGCGTTCTGTTAAATATCACCTTCATGTGTCGAACAAGGAACGAAGCATTTGCTCTCGCACATAAATTTGCATTCCATTAGTCACTGTGAGTCTGAATATATCACCTTCATTTATGCATGTTTTGGACCTTTGGTCGCTCCGAAAGTCGAAGTTGATGAACTAGAGCTTATGATTCTTTGTTCAGGTTAGAATTTTCATCCCACCGTCATGTTTCAGTAGCCGTTCCGAAATGGTGGTTCTGTTAGTGTTAGTAACCGAATGAAGTGCAATGTTTCGGATAAGCAAATGCTTACAGATTAATTAACCTTCTAATTTTGCGAACTATTTAGTTTGTTATCGCTATTTTGATTCTAAGTTACTGGTGTATAATCATCGTTCTTGTTTCTCTTGGAAGAAAGAACTATGTTACGCTATTGGGTGAGGTTAGTAGCGGGGTGAGTGTTGATTCACCGAATTCAGTCTTTATTTTACGCGTCTCTGGTTCCTTCTGCATTAAGCTTTGGCTGGTTTTGAAGTTCCTTGGCGTTAGGCTCATCTATTTGTTCTTTTGCAGCTCTTTGGTAAGCTTTCCCTGTCGGTCTGATGCTTTTGCTGTTCAGGCATGCCTAGCGTTCCCTGTACTCTTGTTGGGCATGGCATTGATCATCTCAATCGTTCATTCGTGTGGCCTGGTATGACTGTATTTATGTTCATACGGAATCGTACAGTCCTTTATTTGAAAGGGGATGAAGAAATCTATTATGTTGTTCTGAAAGTTGATAGATGATTTTTCCCGTAGCTTTTACTTGGTAAATCACGATTAATTTTTTTTATAGGATGTTGTAAATGAGATTGGAATTTATTGGTTAAATGCTCTAACTAACTGTATGTACAATGCAGTAATTAGAATCTTTTAGTTATATTCCCTCTCTTTCCAACATGAGCATAACTCAATAGTTAAAATATGTCTATTTATTTCTTTTTCTTGGTATGTGGTCTGTTTTTTTTCAAAGCTGATGGGACAAAGGAATTTCTTTAATATAGTTGATGGGAAAAAAGAATTTTTTTGTAGATGATCATTGGGAGAAGGTTGTTGTCTTTTGCTGGTTATTCCTTTTTTGTTCAAGGAATTATTTTTGAGGTTGAGGAGTTGGTTGAAGGCTGCTGTCTTTTGGTGAAAATTCATTTATTGGTCGATCCTTGCATGCGAAATTACTGAAAGGTTCATTGTTCACTTTTCCAAGAAAAATGTTACTCCTTCAGCTGTTCAAAAGGGTGATTCTCTTGTGATTATGGTCTTTATTCATGAAGTTCCTTCAAATGTAGCAAATTCGGAAAGGGTGGTGACCTTGCTTGATGAATATAATGGTGAGCAAAAGGATTTTATGTAGTGGTTGTGTATTCGTCAAGGTGGGGAATGGCAGTTATAGTAGATTGGGGAAAGTAATATTGAGGCTTATGGTCATCTCTTGGATGCAAATGGCTCCTTCATGGGACTTGTGGACCTCATTGCTATTGCTTGAATTCTAGTGTGTAGAGGCCCATGAGTTTTCAACATTGATTGAGGGTGGTTCTTTGTTTTGTATTGCCTGCATGACCATTTAGAAGTTTTGCTAAAGGTTGATGATGTTTATTCAAGGTTTTCTTTGGTAGGTACCATAGATTTGGTGTTCTCATTGTATCTTTGGATGGATGAATTCAGTTGAAGATTCAATTGAAAGGAATGATGCAGCTTTTTCTTGGCAGTAGTTTGAAGTGGAGTTGATTGCTCTTGTGCCATAATTTCATTTTTTAAGATGGTTATGAGCTTTATTGTCTTTATTTTGATATTGGAAGCTATGTTTCTATTGGACTTTTTTCTTTTTTCTTTTTTTTTTCACTCCCTTTGGGAGTTTGTATCTTTGAACATTTTTTTCTTTTTCATATATCAATGAAAAGTTGTAAAAAAAAAATCTCTACTTTGATCTCTACTACTTTCTCTAAGATGCCAAAGATTCGAATCCTCACTCCCACCTATGATATAACACTCTCAAAAATATTATATCCTCTTTCTTAAATCTTGACCAATTTGAAAGCTTTATTACTCCTTTGGCTTGGGAGGATGGCTTATCTTCCCTCTTCTGTTTACCTTCTTTCTCAATGATGTCTTTCTTCAAAATTATTACATCTCGTTGAATGAACTTGCCATGGTTTCCCTTTGGCATATTTGGCTTGGCCTTTGTCATAGTGGTTCTGTGCTGTTAAAGATTATGGTTGGAAAGGAAAGTTTTCAAGGGAAAGGAAAAGAGTTGTAAGGAAGTTTTTGACCTATCAAAATTACATTGTTCATAGAATCATATTGGTGTTTTATTGGTTTCTTTTCATTGCACTCCCTTTGTACTCTTGGCTGTAAAATTAGTTTCCTGCTAGCTGTACTGTAGCACTTTCCATTTAATAGTCTACTTAGGTCTAGACATAGAAAGACGTTTCTAAATAATTAATGATTAAGAATTTTAAGAGCTTTTTCTTTCGTGCTTCTCCTTCATAGCTGGGGTCTTCTCCTTCATGCGACTGCAGCTGGCTTCTTTTGCATGATCGTTCGAAGTTTATCGATTATCTATTAAATTACATTGTAAATTGAATCGTATTAGAAGTTTATCTATTATTCTATCCATGGTTTCTCTAACTTTTCTCTCTTAAATTTTGGCCTCTCTAAATTTTGTCTTGCAACTCTTTCTAAATTTTGTATTTTAAATATACCTACAATTTTAAAAGTATTTTGGATTTTTTTTTAACAAGAAACAACTTTTCATTGAAAAAATAAAAAGATACAATGTTCAAGAAGTGAAACAAACTCCAAAAGGAGATAAAACAAAAAGAAAACCACTAAAGATGAAATACAAAGTCATTCCAATTAAAATATATATCCAACGGAGAATAAGTATTGAAGAACTTAGTAAGAGAACACCAATGTGAGGCCTTGAACTTAGCAATAGCATAGCAATATTCTCATGACTTGTTCCTTACTTCGAAAATCTGATGATTCCTCTCCATCCAAAGTTCTTTTGGAATTTTAAAGTGACTATTCTCTAGAACTACCCATATGCTTTGGAGATTTGCATTTTACAGTAATCATTTGATTGAATATCAAAGAATCCTTGAAATTGATGTGAAATTTTATTCTATTTTCTATTTATCTTTTGTTATCATAGATTTGGACATGCAAATATGCCTATGGGTATATTAATGAATGAGGCTTCCTGTTTTAGTGAGTGGGCATCAATTGAGAAGTGCAATAGCCTTTCATGTCGAGAAGGGATATCTTAATGCTGTTGGTGAAAACATGAGGTATTGTTGATATATCATTATGTACTGCTTGTAATTATGGTGAAATGCCAAATTCAGACTGGTAGATTAGCACATCACTCATCTATCTCAGGTTCCATTATGCTCTCTCCATGCTACCAAAATTGTGCTTAAGAACAAAGCACAAGTTTGCAGACAAGTTGTTTGAAGAAGTTGGTAAATATGGCACTGCAAGCATCTCGAATCGAGCAAAGTTGCTAGATAAGGTAGGCAATTGTATGTAATATTATGTCTGATTGCAGTTGAAGTTGTTCTATTGTTGCATTTCCGGTTGGCAGTTTTATCACCCATTGTTTCTTCATCAAACCAGTTGGTTGGTATGAGCATTATATTTTCCTCTGTAGATGGTTGCTTGGCTGCAAAAAATTGCATTGTCCACTACATCATTGTGAGTTTTTGGAGAATGGAATTGACCTTTTCTGCCTTACTGACATTTGAGAAAATAATTTATCGTCATTTGAAGGATATCTTTTCTCCTTTTGGGAATGCAATATTTTTTGAAACTAGAAGCCTTTCTGTATATACTAATTAAATATCAATGATGACCAAAAAGTGAAACTTGAGGGAACCTCCCAATCAGCTTAAGGAGTTACAAAAATCTCTAGTCAACTTGATTTTCAATAGAAGAATAATTAAAAAAAATTCCTTAGAGAGAATACACCATGTAGAGGCAAAGGGATAACCCTATCAAAGGGCTGTTGAGTAGTGAAAAACGTTGTATTAGAGCTTCTTTTAAATCCTGGACTTAATTAAATCAGAACCTCTTTCTGCCCTCTGTCCCCTTCTTTTTAATATCACCATTATTAAATCAGCCTCGCTTAAGGAGATTTGGAAGGAGGATCGGGGCGTATGGGACCTTGGTATTCAGAGGAATCTTAAAGATGATGAAATTGTTTAACAAATAACAAATGCTATCAGCGATCAACCTTGGGCCCAGTGTTTTAAAAAGCCCAGTGAGGCAGGCGCCTAGGCGCGCTTAAGCCCAAGGCACTATCTTTGCGCCTCGCTTCAAAAAAGTGAGGCTCGGTTAATAAAGCCCATCTGAGGCAGGTGCCTTAGCATTTGGGGTGTGTGCCTCAATGCCTCAAGTCCATTTTTATTTTATTTTTTCTCTTTAT
>JAOANK020846936.1:0-10373 GCA_026257165.2 Telfairia occidentalis | reverse complement strand
CGATCATAATCATGTTGTTCATGCTTAGACCAAACATATGAAAATTGACATCCATTTTGTTCGAGATCAAGTTATCAAATGGTAACTTTTTTTAAAAGGTAAATATATATATAGATATATATATATATATATATATATATATAACAACAATAAGAAGGGACCCAACCTAGGGCCAAGGCAACAGAGGAACAATAGAATTCTCACCTCGATGAGGGGGAAGAAAACTAAATAGAAACTCCGAAAAACAAATCCAATGAGACCCCAAATGTGTAGGTTCCGGGCTCCAACCATAATACAGAAAAAAGTAATGGGCACAAGACTAGAAATGATCAACTATATTCCATCAAAGAGAGAGTTCAAGGCCAATTCTAATCCTCCCCAGTGTGTGTGTGCTAGCCCAACCAAATCAAGATATAAAGAGCCTAGTAGGCTAAAGAAAGTAGTACTCTAGACTTTGATTTTCACATCTCACCCTTCAAATTTCTTTTTTTTTTTCTTTTTTCTATTTTTCCTTTTTTTTTCTTTTCTTATTTATTTTTGTATTAAGGAGCCTAGTCAAGACGTGCACAAGATAACCAGGGCAGTACTCATTTTTCCTCCAATCTTATACGCTAGGCGAATAGGCAAAGCCACTCAGCTGAAGATCAGAGGATAATTACATAAGAAGTACACCTCAAAAGCCACTCAACTGTAAGTACCACCTAAAAATAGAAAACCAAGCCCGAAGACCAACCAAGAGGGCTACGTACTCAGGAGATAGTGGAGTCAAAGAAGGATTTAAACTAACCTCAATAAGAAGTATGTTATCCTATTTCCACTCTCTCACCCTACATGTAAAACTCAGCAAATCATAGGCTATCATAACCCTGACCAGAAGCATGAAGAAATGCACAGACAGTAAAAAGCAAAAGACCCCTGGAACCCCCCTAGAAGAGAGGAAGGAGAAGCTAGGTAACCCTCACAAACTAACCCGAAAAACCTAACAAGCCACAACTCGAGCCAAAACCAAAAGGAAAAAAGTAGAGAAAACCAAAAGAACAAAAGAAAACAAAGACTCACACAAATAAAATGAAACCAAGCCCACATGTTGAGCCAGGAACCAAAGAACGAACACCAACATCTCTTGTCAGAAAACACAGAAAGAAGCAAGAGAAAAGCTACCGAAGCTCCTAAGTGGACACACCAATGGAGCAAACACCACATCAAGAAGCACATTGACCCATCATCTCAGCACGAGCAAGCTAGATAAGAACCGTCACTAAGGCGAGCCACCTCACCATGCAAGCAGTGGTTACACTCCAAGTAGATGAAATAGACTTTTGCGCACCACGCAAGTCTCAAAGCCCTACACTTCAAGGAAAAACCACAACTCCTACGAGCAACCCAATGAAGCTTCACACCCCACCAAGCAACCCAATGAGACGACATGCTCCATCAGACTAGGCTCCTCCACAACTGGGCTCCAAACAGGCATAAGAAGAAAAGGTGGTCCCTGAACTCCAAACCTGCATCACAAAGAAGATAAGAAGGAGAAATAAATCTGTCCCACCAAGAGATACGATCTCGAGTATAAAGGTAGTCATGAATAGCAAGCCAAGCAATAAAGGCACGTAGGATATTGCCACTAAACCACAGAAGATGAAACCAGAATACCTTCTGCCCCTTCGATCGGAGGGACGCATAGACACTAGCCACAGTGTAAACCCCTAATGCCGAAGGAAGCCACTGAGGACAGTCCCTAACTCCAAGCTTTGGAACAATCCATAGCACTCTCTCGGCTAGGTCCAGCAACTCCTTAAAATCATGAGCCCAATTCCACGTCCCATCAAGTAAAAAGAAATCAGCCACTCTAGCCCCCCACGAACTACCTGCATCATCAATGATATTCTCTCCCATCTAGGGACCATGGGTAACCAGGGATCGAGACAAGCTTAAATACGCGTCCCACCGCCAATAGAGAATTCCTCTAACTCCGCTAACCGATCGCGCACAGCAAGGATAGCCTGCCAACACCAAGAAAGTTGGTGAGACAAGGAGATAGCCCAAATACTCCTGCAAATCAGCTCAAACGGTAACTTGACATTCGATTTGTGTGATAGCACTCTAAAAGTTCTATTTTAGAGCCTTACATATAGTAGTTTTGTGGGTTGAATTGTGTACTTTGATGCTTTATTTATTGAATTTGTAAGAATCGACTATAGGCGAAAATATAAATTCAGCATTGTTCGGTTGAAAAATGAGCCTAAGAAGAGCAAATACAGCTAAGCAATGAAGAAGATAAGTCAAAAAGAGCCAAAACCAAAGAGTTAGAGTCTCAATGCCAAAGAAGAGCGTTGAGACGCCCAAATAGTGACCAAGAAGACGGAGTGTGTTAGTGTTGAGACACTGGTATAGTAGCGTCTCAACGCTAGGTAATCTTTGGTAAGGCAGAAACTGAAATTAGAAGTAGCATCGAGATGTTGTTATGCAGATTCCCAACGCTACATCGAGAATTTATTTTCATTTTACAAATGTGTAGTGAAATTCTTGTAATATTAAAGCATAGTGTTTCAACGCTATTGCATAGCTTCTAGATGCTGCCGCCTAGGACTATTTATGTTGTTTTTTGTTGCAAAGGTTTGAGGAGGTTGTTTTTGGATGCCGTTTTTAGTGCGATTTTCGAGGTATAAGGCCAAAGAATAGTGAGCATTCATTCTACAGTAAATTTGAGGCTTCGAGGGTGAAAACCACGAGCACCAAAGTCGGTTCAGAGTTGGAGACGGGGAAGAATCGGCCTGGGAGTTTTCTTTTCTCTCTTTTTACATTATGTAATCTGCGTAGATGAGTTGTTCAGAACTAATTTTCATGATGTATTTTAGCTAAACTCTTTAGTTTTAGGATGTTGGTTTGTTTTATGGACATTTGATTACGTTATTGAATTCTTGAATGCATTAGTTACGATTTTCTTCTAAATTTCACCCCTTAATGATTATGTCCATTTGGCCAATGAATGTATTATTGCTTTATTTACTATCTTGCTTATGAGGGAGGGTCATAAATTATTGCATGCTATTTTACCATCTTATTCAAAAGAGATGGTAGTAAAGTAAGACATTGAGATTTAGACACATGTTTCTCTAGGTGCGAAAGTGATAGGGGTGCGTGTGAGGTCCATAATAGGTTATGTTTTTTCCACTTTCAAATTCTTATTGCGAGATACCGAATAGGGAGTTGTTTGTGATGTTCAGTGGACCTCAAGAGGAGGAAGCTCGAGTTTATATACCTTAGACTTAGAAAGTTAGTAATTTATTACATCTCTCGAATTTAGTTTAATAATTAATTGCGCGCTTTTACAACGTCAACACCCTAAAGCTACTTGTCCCTTAATTTTCCTCTGTTTACGTGCCTATGAGCATCATTTTATTTGATTTCTAGATTAGATCCATTGCATGACCTTTCATTCCCCTAAATAAAACTTGACAACTGCTATCTTAGGACTAAATAGATTTAATAATCAAATTCCCAGAGGATGATACTTGGTCTCTTAGGTCGTTTTATTTGACAATTCGACCCGTGCACTTGCAGTAACACTGTGAGTTGCGATTATGTTTTTGGTGCCATTGTCGGAGATCGGTGTTTTTATTTCTATTTATATTAAGAAAACGTTGTCGAACTTACTTTAGGGTGTATAGTAGTTTTATTTTTAGTTTATTTGTGTTTGGTGCATGCGCCGAGCTAGAGAAGCTAAAATTGTTCCATTTAATTCTGAAATAGATAGAACATTCATAAGGAATTGGAGAGCGAACAAGGCAGAGCTGGTAAACATGGCTGAACAACAAGGAGCTGCAAAGTCTATTAGAGATTATTTTCAGCCCTCAATTCCTACAGCCCAGCCTGGGATAACACATACACCGCTGGAAGTGAATAGTTTCGAGCTGAAGCCATGATTGATACAGATGGCCCATGAGGGAGCATTCAAAGGTCTAGTTACTGAGGACCTGCACAAGTACATTTTATCTTTTCTATAAATCTGCAGTACTGTTAAGGTTAGTGGTGTTTCAACTGATTCCATTTACTTACGCTAATTTCCTTTCTTTGTACAGGATCATGGGAAGGATTGGCTAGAGACACTACTTGTTGGGAGCATAAACACGTGGGACGAGTTGGCTCAAGCATTCTTGAACAAATATTTTCCACCGGCGAAGACTCAGAAACTCAGGTCTGAGATCAGTGCTTTTAGTCAACTCGGACAGAGTAGTTGTTCGAGGCATGAGAGCTTTATAAAGACCTCTTATACAAGTGCCCTCAACACGATTTTCCTGACTGGCTTCAAATCTAATACTTTTATGATGGTTTAACCAACACTACTAAATCCATTTTGGATGCAGCTGTAGGTGGCTCGTTATTTTCAAAGACTGTTGAGGTGGCCCGTACAATACTTGAGAATATGGTTACCATGAGCTACCTCTGGCTTCTAGAGACATCAACTGTTCGAGCCCTTGAATTTCATAATTTCGATGAGATAAGTGCACTTAAAGCACGAGTGGCTACATTGACTAACTCTTTGAATAATCTTACTATGCAAGGAAAGCCTTAGTCGATTGCATCCATGGTGATATGCAATTCGTATCCTGTTTGGGAAAATTCTTAGTTGGAGCAAGCCAACTACGTGAACAAGAACTATAGATTTTAAGGAGCTCAACAGAACAAATTTGGAGTCCAGCACCCGCTACCTACCCATTACTCTCCAAGTATTGGAAACCATGAAAATTTTTCTTATGTTAACAAATCCCCCAGGTTTTGCTTCTACCTCACAGCAGCCACCTCAGAGAAAACCTTCGTTGGAGGACATGTTGGCAACATTTATCACGGAGTCCAAAAATTGGACCTCCAACTTGGAAAATAAGGTAAACACCCAAGAAAAGGCTCTAAAGAACATAGAGACTCAAATCAGCTAGATGGCCACCGCCCTCAATACCATATAGAAAAATAAGTTTCCATGCAATACTGAGATAAATTCGAGGGAGTAGTGCAATGCCATAACATGGAGGAGTGGTAGAACGCTGGAGGAGCCTGAACACTAAATGGAAGCCGATAAAGCTAAAGAGAAGAAGAGAGATGAAGTAAAGGTTGAGGAGACATCGAGGGAGGCACCCAAACTATAATCTTCAGGGAAGTATTCTGACTCTATCCCTATTAATCTTAATGTCATCTCTTACGCTCAACACTTTAGGAAGCAAAAATTAGATGCTCAATTTTCAAAATTTTTAGAGATCTTTAAGAAACTCCACGTAAACATTCCTTTTGCTAATGCTCTTGAACAGATGCCCAATTATGTGAAGTGTCTTAAGCAGATCATGGCTTCCAAGAAGAAGTTTGAGAAATATAAGACAATGAACTTGACAGAAAAGTGCAGCACGATCATACAAGAGAAGCTGGCCAAAAAATTAAAAGGATCCAGAGAGTTTTACTATTTCCCGCACTATAGGAAATTTATTTGTTAACCGTGCTTTATGTGGCTTAGAAGCTTCTATTAACTTAATGTCTCTGTCTATTTACAGGAGATTAAATTTGAGTGAGGTGCAACCCACTATGATATCACTGCACTTGGTAGATCGATCTATCACTCGCCCTCTAAGTACAGTGGAGGACGTTCTTGTCAAGGTCAACCAATTCATATTTCCTGCAGATTTTGTGGTGCTTGACATGGAGAAAGACGTCGATGTACCTATCATCCTTGGGAGACCATTTTTAGCCACAGGAAGAGCTTTGATTGATGTGCAACAAGGTAAGTTAACCTTGAGGGTGGACGATGATGAGGTAAAGTTTGATATTTATCGATCCACGAAACACCCTGCTGAGGTTAGTATGTACTACAAAATAGAAGATTTATATAAACCTGTTGTTAAATCTAATTCTATTGTGGTCATTGATAATGTGGATGAGAATAATAGCATGCTGAAATCTAGTTGTGGTAGCCTAGGCAAATTGCATGAGGTTGAACTTGTCATCCATACTCTTGTTTCTGTTTCTGCTTTTGTTTCAAATTATGATTCTGTTGGACATGTTAGAGATCATCCTAGGACTATACTACATGATAGAAAGCTTGAAAATGATAAGCCACCCAATATAAAATTGAAACCCCCACCTGCTCATTTCAAGTATGCCTTCAGTGATTCTTTTACTCATGTTGTTTTACCTGCTTGTGTGAGTATCGTAGAAGAAAATAATTTCCTAAATATGCTTCATAGGATAAAAAAATGAATGCAGGAAGGAGGCTTGATGGATACAAGATATGGTGGTGAAAGATTGATGATTTGATGTATTGTCCAACTAGGGACGTTTAATCAAGTGCTTCTTGAGAGGCAACCCAAGAATTTCTTTCTCCTTCCATTTCCTCTGTTGTTTTTAGTTTTTGTTGTTTGTTTTTGTGAGCCCAGCTATTCCTTGAAATTTTATTTCTTGCCCTTTTGTTTCAAAATCCATAGCACATCTGTACTCATTCCACTTGCTTGTCGTGTTGTGGACCGTATCACCCTCCACGCCAGTATTGTTTACTTTTGTGCTTTGTATTTATTTTCCAAACATTGAGGATAATGCATGATTTTAAGTTTGGGGTGGGATGCCCAGAGTACTGTGTGCTGCTAGGATAGATTACATGTGAATTGTGTACTGAGCTCCTGAATATTTTGTCGATTGATGATTTAGAATTTTGGAAAAAAAAATTGATTCAATTGAATGATATGAATGATTGTTAACCTGGCTATGTGATGAAAAGTAGAATTTTCCATGCTTGTATGTTGAGAACTATGACTTTCCATGATTTTCTGTGATGTGTATATGAGTTGAAATAGGGAGTGTATGTGAGTTGAAATCGGGAGATTAGTAGGCATACTTCTGAAGTGAGTCATGCTTGAAATCCTTCTTTGAATTCCTTGTATTTTGAGAACGTAATCCTCCTATTTAGAGTTCTGAAGGCTTAAAGTGTCGTTATCGGGGTTATGTCAGCTTTAGTGTCTCCAAACGGTCTAAACTTCTGCTAAGTGACTTCTAGATTAAGTAGCATGTGCTGAAAAAAAAGAATCTAAAGAGGTTACTCCGTCTTTCCTGTTGTGCCTAAAAGTAGTGAAGGAAAATGAGTATTGTCCAAGGATTGACAGGCTACTTGTAGTTGGATACTCAGCACCTAGGAAGCGAGGGTAAGCCCAAACGAAGGTAGTACGTCTTTACTAGGCTCCTCTTTTAGCAAAAATTTGAAGAATTTGTTGTATTCCTCGTAGTTGGATGTTCAACGCCTAGGAAGCAGGGGTAAGCTAGAATGAAGGTAATACAACCTTCCCTTTTAGCAAGGAAAGAAACAAAAAAAAAGAAGAAAAAAGAAGAAAAAGAAAGAAAGAAAAAGAAAGTTTTACTTAAGTTGCTTTAAGTTAGGAGTTTTCGCTTAACGAGGCCTCAGTGCCAAAGTAGAGGCAGACTAGAGCCTCTGTTAAATGCATTTCGGGCTTGTAAGGACTAGAATGGGATAGGCCTGCACACACACACAAGGGAGGAAAGGAACTGGTCTTCAACTTTCTTACTGATAGAATGTGCGTGAACGTTTCTTTTATTGTGCTCATTACATATCATTGTGCATTGAGTTAGGAGTTTGAAGTATGCTGGTATTTACGTTCTCTCATATATTTGTGTTTTATTTTTGCTCGGGACTAGCAAAACTCTAAGTTGGGGTAGTTGATAGAACTCTAAAAGTGCTATTTTAGGGCCTTAAATATAGTAGTATTATGGGTTAAATTATGTACTTTGATGCTTTATTTATTGAATTTGTAGGAACTGGGTATTTAGAGACAAAAATATAAATTCGACATTATTTAGGTTGAAAAACGAGCCTAAGAAGAGAAAATTCGACTGACGAAAGAAGAAGATATGTTAAAAAGAGCCAAAAACGGAGAGTTAGTGTCTCAATGCCAAAGAAGAGCATTGAGATGCAAAAATAGTGACCAAGAAGATAGAGTGTGTTAGTGTTGAGAGGCTGGCATACTAGCGTCTCAACGCTAAGCAATTTTTGGCAAGGTAGAAGCTAAAATTCGAAGTAGCATCGAGACGTTGCTACGCAGCGCCACGATGCTATATCGAGAATTCCTCTCCATTTTATAAATGCACAGTGATATTTTTGTAATATTAAAGCACAACGTCTCAATGCTATTGCATATCATCTCGATGCTACCGCTTAGGACTATATATGTTGTTTTTTGCCGTAAGGGTTCGGGAAGTTCATTTTTTGGGAGTCATTTTCAATGCGATTTGTGAGGTACAAGGCCAGAGTATAGTGGTCATTCATTCTAGAGTAGATTGGAGGCTTTCAAGTGTTCGGGAGTGAAAATCATAAGCACGGGAATCAGTTCAGAGCCGGAGACGAAGAAGAATTGGCCCGAAAGTTTTGTTTTTCTTTCTTTTTACATTCTGTAATTTGCTTAGATGGGTTATTTAGAACTAATTTTCATGATGTATTTTACCTAAACTCTTTAGTTTTAGGGTGTTGGTTGGTTTTATGGACATTTGATTACGTTATTGAATTCTTGAATGCATTAGTTACGATTGTCTTCTAAATTCCAGCCCTTAATGATTATGTTCATTTGGCCAATTATATATTATTGCTTTATTTATTATCTTGCTTATGAGAGAGGGTCGTAAATTATTGCATGCTATTTTACTATCTTGTTTGAAAAAGATGGCTGTAAAGTAAGACATTGGGATTTAGACACATGTTTCTCTAGGTGCGAAAGTGATAGGGGCGCATGTGAGGTCCATAATAGGTTATGTTTTTGCCACTTCGAATTCTTATTGCGAGATATTGAATAGGGAGTTGTTTGTCAGGATCGGTGGATCTTGAGAGGAGGAAGCCCGCGTTTATATACCTTAGACTTAGAAAATTAGTAATTTATTGCATCTCTCGAATTTAGTTTGATAATTAATTGCGCTATTTTACAACGCCAACACCCTAAAGCTACTTGTCCCTTAATTTTCCTTTGTTTACGTGCCTATTGGCCTTCCCATTTTTTTTGATTTCTAGATTAGATCTGTTGCATGACCTTTCGTTCCTTTAAATAAAACTTGACAACTACTATCTTGGTACTAAATCGATTTAATAACTCAATTCTCAGAGATGAGACTCGATCTCTTAGCCCATTTTATATTACAATTTGACCCGTGTACTTGCGTAACCCAGTGAATTGCAATTAACATGCCATCCATTGATCAACTTGCAGATTGCCTCACCAAGTCACTGCCCACCTCTTGGTTTCATTATTTACACTACAAACTTGGATTGGTTATCACTCATCCTCGTTTGAGGGAGGATGTTATGATACAATGACAGTGGCGGCATAGTACATCTCTACAGTGACTTGTACCTTCTTGCTTGTCCAGTTTATCTTGTTTGATTTATTTTGTTTTGTCTAATCAAGCTTGTACTTTAAGTTCCTTTTTCTGTTGTTCTTGTATTTACACTTCTGTAAAAATATTATTGATATTCAATTTCTCAATACACAACACAAAAACAGATTTCTTGAGTAGAGAGGTTCCTCCTAGTTTTACAGCTATATGTCTGAATTAATTGATCAGCTATATACAGGTTGACAAAAAAAATTTTGTTCAAAAGGAAGAATTGAAATTGTTTTGCCTTTATTGGCTATAGATCTTGATAAATTGATTAAAGTGATGTCTAGTAATATTAATCCATTTTGAGAGAGACAACTTCCTACTAAATTCTTCACTTTGTTAAGTTTCTAAGACATTTTTTCTTAATACAATGAATTTTAGATCAAGCATCAATATTTATATGTAAATTGAAAATATTTAGTCTGTTCCGAAAGAAATTGTAGTGCATGTATAAGGAGAACGAAGAATCATCTTCACTAAATGGAATGAAAGAATGGTCAATTTGATGTCTAAGATATATGTTTTAATTCTAATAATAAGGATTGTTTGATCTATTGAAGTAACTATATGATCAATTGAGGCGATGGTGTACAATTTAATATTAGAAGAAGATAAGGTTTAATGTGAAGAAAAAAAAGGAAAAAATATTTTTTAGTCTAGTTTTCATTTGGTCTCTATGTTTCAAAATGTTATATATTTTTTGTTGATGCCAAAATCCGGCTCAACGGTAAATTTGTTTAGTGGGACGAATAAGTGAGTAGTGAGCAGTGAGCAATGAGCCAAGTAGATGAGCAGTGAGCAGTGAGCAGTGAGACAGCAGTGACCAGTGAGCAGGCGAGCAGTGGGCAATCAACATCTGCAAAACAAGTACACTGTGCACCAGTGTGGTGCTAAGCCACCAACACTCCGACGCTCAAGTCAGCTCGAGTTTTAGAAATAACTTAGCACAAGTAAGATTG
>JAOANK020846926.1:0-10373 GCA_026257165.2 Telfairia occidentalis | reverse complement strand
ATTTGAAATAGTTCATTAAAAAATCTCAAATTATAATTAATTTGTTTTACAAAATAACAAATAAAATTAGTATAAACTAAATTAACATAAAAATAAAATACTAAATTAATAAGAACTAAAATGTTATATAAATTTAAATTATACTAAATTGATATATAAAATATATAAAAATTGACAAGGGCATTATTGGTATAATACATATCTCTAATGTTCTCATACACAAATCCTTCAAAACAAACACAATCTTCCAAATATTATCAGGCATTCTTATAAATTATCCATTCAAAACAAACATAGTTATCTAACTTGTTGGACATCTACAATTTTGGACATCTATAATTTCAAGCATTTGAAAATTTCGATTATCCAAATTCTCAAAAATCAAATGGCCCCTTATAGTATTTTTTTATTTTTTTTCAGAAATCGTTAATAAGCTCAATAAGTATTTTAAAATTAGACACCTCATTTTCAATATCTCATGACATACTTATTTTTTCTTGATTTATTCTTTTGTGATGCAAATGATAATCTATATACGACATAAAAACAATACATGTTATTATATTACAATTTGATTAACTGTCATATATGACATATAATTTTAATATCAATCCAAGTATAGTTTAGTGGTTAAGATATAATTTGTAACATCCCAATTCATAAGTACTTGAAGATTTGAAATGCCACATCTTCACATATGTGATTGTGATGTTATATTCTTTAAGAAAAAAGTATATGATTCAAATAGTTTAATATAGGATAAAATACATTTTTTGGTCCTTCAGGTTTGAGTTTGGTGTTTATTTGGTTCTTAAGATTTCAAAATGAATACTTTAGTTCTTAAGGTATGAAAAATAGTTCTAAATGGTTCTAAAGTTTAGAAAATAGTTCTAAATGCTCCCTAAATAGTGATATGATAGTTAAATGATGATTGTGTTTTATTGATGAGTATTATTTTAAATGACCTGCCTAATATTTATTAATTTTATATTTAAGCTTGCTTATATGGCTAACAAACAAAGTTTTTTTCTCTCTCCCCATTCTCTCCCCCCTCACCTTTACTGGAGACACCCTTCACTCTCTCTCTCTATCTTGACGGCACATTCGCTTCACCATCATAAAGCTAGTTCAGGTCACTCTCTTTTCCTTCTTCCCCTCCAATAACTTTTGTAAAACCCCTCTTCTTCCTTCCTAACTATAGCTTCTTCAACATCCAAGTCTGTAACAAGAGAGTTTAGAAATGTCCAATCACAAAAACTTGTCGTTTCAAAGGAAAGGTTCAAATTTCGTATTTTTTCTATTTGTTGCTTCAAACATAACACTTCTCGACAATCGATGGGGTCCTCCACTTTGATCTCCTCACCATCTATTCAACCAAAATCAAATCTCCCAAACAGATCTTGTAACCCAAAACTGTACAATTTTACATTTTGAGCTTCATAGTCGTTGAAAAGAGGTGTTTGGGCGCATGTCGATGATGGCAGTGAGGTCATCATGTGATAAAGATTATCCTAAATATATTTCAAACTCAAAACTTATTGTAGTTCAAGAATATATTTAAATTTCAATTGTCCAACAAATACAATTTCTATTATGTGAAATAAAACAATCAATTGAAACAAGATGTCTAAGTATTGATAAATAAACTAATCTATCAACCTAAGCCAGGAACAATCACATACAATCAGTATAATAAAAAGGAAGGGCAAGAAAAACACCGAACTTATACTGGTTCACCTAATGTAGGCTACGTTCAGTTCTCTGCTACCATTGCAGGTTCTATTAAATCCTTCAAGGAGAAGTATAAAGGAGATTACAACGATGCTCAAGGGATTTCTTACAACTTTCTCTCAGGAAAAAATGTCTCACGAATCACTCGACCACTCAATCTTCTTATTGAATGGAGTACAAGAATCACACCCTCACACACTCACAAAATACTCATTATAGATCTCTACATCTCTAGATCTCTTTAGATTTCTATCTGTGGATATGGATCTCTGGAGTTATAGGTGTTTTTATAGAGGCTGCAAATTAACTCAGACTAAAACCTATAAGGAAAATGAAAAAGCTTGCAAACCAAAACCTAAAAAGAAAAATGTGATTTTATAGATTTCCTTCTTCAGTTTTGACTCCAATTCTCATAACAATCTCTCACTTGGAGACAAAACAGTGCAATATGTCTCCTCTACAAATGGTAAGGACTCCTCTTTTAATCTACACGGAGTCCAACTGAAGTTGCACACATCTTCAGTTTGTCAACAAGAAAGGCTTTAGTCAATATATCTGATGGATTTTGTCTTCCTGCAATTTTCTTGAGCACTAACACATCGTCTTCCAAGACTGCTCTAATAAAATGATATCGTACTTGTATATGTTTCATTCTCAAATGAAACACTAGATTCTTCGTCAGATGAATAGCACTCTAACTATCACAAAGCAACGTGCCTTTTCCCAAATTCAAGCCAAGTTCTTCTAAGAAAAACTAAAGCCAAATCATCTCTTTGCTTGCTTCAGGAATTACAACATACTCAACTTCTGTGGTAGATAGCGCAACAATCTTCTGTAGTCTTGAAACCCAACTGATCGCAGTCTCTCCCAAGGTAAATATATAACCAGTGGTACTTTTCCTGTCGTCTACATCACCAGACATATATGTATCCACATATCCCTGCAGTTTGAAATATGACTTTCTAAATTGCAACGCATAATTAGATGTCCCTCTAAGGTATCTAAAAAATTCATTTCACTGCTTCTCAATGTTGTTTCCCTGGATTGCTCACATATCTGCTCACAACTCCCACTGCATGGGCAATGTATGGTCTTGTGCAAACCATAACGTATATCAAGCTACCCACTACAGAAGCATATGACACTCTAGCCATATCATCTATCTTCTTTTGATTTATGGGTGAGTGCTCCTTAGATAATCTGAAGTGTGAAGCTAAAGAATTACTAACATGCTTTGCATTATCCATGTGAAATCTGGTTAAAACCTTCTTCACATACTCTTCCTGTGACAGTATAACTGTGTCGTTCTTCCGCTCTATCCTCATCCCTAGGATTTGTTTAGCAACTCCAAAATTCTTCATGTCAAAGTCTAATGATAACTCAGCTTTTACTTCTGAATTTCTTGAATACTAGCTCCTGCAATTAGCATATCATCAACATACAACAGCAGTATGATGTATAAGTTACCCTGAGTCTTGATATAGCAACAATGATTTGCCATGCATCTCTGAAACTCATTGTTGCTTATAAAACTGTCAAACTTCTTTTACCATTGTCTGGGCACTTGCTTGAGACCATATAAGCTCCTTTGAAGTTTACACACCTTTTTCTCATGTCCCTACTCCCCAAAGCCTTATGGATCCATCAAGTAAATCTCTTCATCCAAATTACCATTGAGGAAGGTTGTCTTCACATCCATCTGTTCTAGGAATAGATCTTCTTCTACCACCAACGATAGTACTATTCTAATTGTGGTCATCTTCACTACAAGAGAGAAAATCTTGTTGAAGTCAATATCTTCCTTCTGTTGAAAGCCTTTAACTACTAACCTCGCCTTGTATCTCTTATTGCCATTAAGTTTCTAATTTATTCTGAAAACTCATTTATTGTGCAAGGTTTTCTTTCCTTTTGGTAATTCTGTTAGTTTCCATGTCTGATTCATCATGAGCGAACTCATTGCATCCTTTCTGGCCAACTCCCACTTGACAGAACCTTTCGATTAAATGGCCTTTTCATAGTATTCAGGCTCTCCTCTATCAGTCATCATGATGTAATTTAAAGTAGGGGAATACCTCTGTGGTGGTCTGATGGTTATGTCGAACCTCCTTACTTCAATGGGAGGTGTTCTCTGAATTTCTTCAGTCTTTGTATCTGATCCGTCAAATTGCACAGTCTGTTCCACTGTTTCTTGTATTGTTTTCTCAAGAGTATTTACTATATGATCTTCAACCCTTGCTATCTTGGTTTGAACCCTAGGAGTTATTGTCTTAACTTTCTCTTCTTCACTCACATCTACTTTTGATTTGTCGGGTTAAGCATTTTCTCTGTATTTATACAAAGATTCTTTATTGAAGATCACGTCTTTGCTTCTAACTATTTTCTTGTTCTGCTCATCCCATAATCTATAGCCCATCTCAGCTCCACCATACCTAATAAAGTAACACTTCTTAGATTTGGCCTCTAGCTTACTCCTTTGTGCATCAATGTGAATGTAGGACACGTAGCCAAAAACCTGTAGATGTGAAAGGTTTATCCACTTACCGCTCCAAACTTTTTCAAGTAACTTGAGTTTAGCGATGTGGTCGGGTTCCTATTGATCAAATAGGTAGCTGTGTTGATTGTCTCGGCCTAGAACATCTTGGGCAATTCTGCATGTAGTATCATGCTTCTGACACGTTCATTCAACGTCATGTTCATCCTCTCTGCACATCGCTCTGTTGTGGTGTCCCTGGTATCGTCTTTACCATTATTATCCCATTGTCTACACAATACTTTTTAAATTCTCTGTTGACGTACTCGCCGCTGTTGTCGAATCTAAAATTCTTAACCTTCAGACCTGTCTCATTCTCAACCACAACCTTCCAAAATTTTGAAAATTGAAAACACATTAAACTTGTGTTTGAGAAAGTAGGTCCACATTTTCCTGCTCGAATCATCTATGAAGGTCACGTAGTATCTAGAACCTCCTAGGGAAGATCCCTCAGATAATCCTCACACATAAATGTGAACCAACTCCAATTTTGTAGGCTTCAAAGCTGTCCCGATCTTCACAAAACTGACTTTCTTTTGTTTTCCGAAAACACACCATTCACACAATTTGTGCTCAAGTGCTTTGAGTCCTTCCAATTTCCCTCCTGAGTGTAGAATCTTCATTCTCTTTCACTCATATGTCCCAGCCTGTTATGTCATCGGTCTATCTCACTTGTATTGTCCACAACAGCTACCATGTTCTTGTCGTTGTTATTTACATACAAGGTCTCTGATTTGATCCCCTTAGCAATCACCATATCTCTCTTGGTGACCTTCCAATTTCCTTGGCTAAAGGTGATTTCACAGCCTTCATTATCCAACTGCCCCACAAAAATTAAGTTCTTTGTTATATTTTGGACGTGACATACCTTGCGAATCTTCCAGACTAAATTATTTGCCTTTTTTAGATTTACATCACCAATCCCAATAACATCTAGGGGCTCTTCATCAGCTAGATAAATCTTTCCATGATTTCCTGCAACGTAGTTTATAACGATGTCCCGTTGCCCAGTCGTGTGAAAAGATGCTCCTGAATCAATTACCCAAGTATCATGGGCACTCTCAACTAGTAACATTAGTGCATCATGTAACTCATTAGCTACAACATGTACTCCAGCTTCATTCCTCTCATTACGCTGTGGGGCCTTGCAGTTCTTCTTCAGGTGACTGGTCTTTCCACAATTCCAACACTCAAATTTTCTGTTCTTGGACTTACCATTGTTGTTCTTCAATTTTCCTCGATTCCCATGGCTTCTATTATTGTTTATCCCTTTTTTCAAGTTCAGTGTTATTCTTGAGGTGGAGACAACATTTGAATCCTTCTAACGAATCTCCTCTGCTAGGGCTGCCTCGCACTTGAGATTGTAGACTTGCGTTTCCACAAGAATTTGAAATTGCAGTCTTCATAGTCTTCCAGCTATCAGGCAAATACTTTAACAGAAGTATAGCATACACTTCGATTCGTCCTTGAACTCTAAATCTTCAACTACTAGTTTGTTCATCAAAAGATTAAACTCATTCAAGTGGGCAGTTACTAACACTTCTTCCGCCATCTTCATATTGAAGAACTTTGTTACTAAATACATCTTGTTGTTTACGGATGACTTCTCATACAAGTTGGACAAAGTCATCATCAGACCTGCAATAGTAGTTTCCTTCGCCACACTGCTCTGAATATTCTTACTCAGAGTCAATCAAACAGTCCTCAAAACTTTTTTGTCCAACTTCTTCCATTCTAATTCTCCCATACCTACTGGATTTTCATCCAAAGGCATGTCCAAATCTTTGGAATCTAAAATTTAGAGTTTCCACAAACTGAAGTCCATATCATTAAAGGCCACTAGTTTTTCTTCTCCTCCTGAAATTTTTCCTAATTTAATGAGCTTTAATACCACTTGATAGAGGATTATCCTAAATATATTCTAAACCCAAATCCTATTGTAGTTCAAGAATATATCTAAACATCAATTGCCCAACAAATACAAGTTTCAATTATGCAAAATAAAACAACCAATTGAAATAGGATGCCTAAGTATTAATAAATAAACTAATCTATCAACCTAAGCTAGGAACAATCGCATACAATCAATATAATAAAAAGGAAGAGAAAGAAAGACACTAAATTTATACTGGTTCACCTAATGTAGGCTATATTCATTTCTCTACTAACGTTGCAGGTTCTACTAAATCCTTCAGAAAGAAGTACAAAGGAGTTTACAACCACACTCAAATAATTTCTCACAATTTTCTCTCAGGGAAAAATGTTCCACGAATCATTCGACCACTCAATCTCCTTATAGAATGGAGTACAAGAATCACACCCTCACACACTCAAAAAATTACTCACTCTAAATCTCTTTGGATTTCTATTTGTGGATATGGATCTCTAGAGTTATAAGTGTTTTTATGGAGACTGCAAATTAACTCACACTAAAACCTACAAGGGAAAGGAAAAAGCTTACAAACCAAAACTTAAAAAGAAAATGTGATTTTATAGATTTTCTTCTTTAGTTTTGACTCCAATTCTTTTAACATCATGAAGCACGATAGAGTATGGCAAGGCAGTGGCAGAGGAGGAGAAGGGAGATGGACAAGATTTGACCAGTTGTAGAGCAGAAAGAAAATGATAGAGAGAGAAAGTGCAGGGTGCCTTTTAGAACTACTTTCCAAACTTTAAGGACTAAAATATTCATTTTGAAACTTCAGGGACCAAATAGACACTAAATTCAAACTTCGGGGACCAGAAATGTATTTTACTCTTAAACATACAATGCAAAGTTTAATAAAAATGTATTAAGTGTAAGTATGTAGCTGAATTAATTAAGACATTAATTTTTTTAAAAAAAATTAATTCCTATACTCAATACCTCGTAGTAATTTGAACTCAAAAAGAGAGTAGGAGCTTAAACTGATCAAAGTTTAAAAAAACGAAATCAGGAAAAGTTTACAAATCAAATGAGAAAAGAAAGGACAATGGACAGCAATGATGGAAAAAGCAGATTTAGCTGGATACCAAAAATCATTGAAAAATCATATACTTCGACGCTTTGTAATAAAAAAGAGCAAGAAGAAGCAACTTGGAACAGTGATACCATGACGTTTTTTCATTAAATTTTGAGACTCTCTCAACACTGTGTGGAATCTAAAAATATGTGTTCCAAAAAGAAAACCAAAGTGAAAGCCACGAGCCTATGTCAAATTAAAGAAATTTGTACGAACCGAACTGTTCAAAGGAATTAGAAGAAGGAAAAAGAAAAGTTTATTCCTCAAACTTTTCAACATTCTTATTTTAGCTTCTGCATTTTGTATAAAGAATTATTCACTTTTTTAAGATTAAATAATTATCAATTTATTTTTTTTGTAACTTGAGTTTATTTTAATTTTGTTTTTATGATTCAATCTTAGTTTCAATTTGGTTATTTTTAAAATTTTAATTTAGACCTTAAAATATTGGCGAAACTTCATAAAATTAATCGTCTTTGAAATTACATTATATTAATTATGGAAGACATGACATTTTATATTTACATGGCAATGGAGAGGTGTTTTAAATTTGGCCTAATAGTATTATCTAATTGTATTAGAGTTTAAAGTTGAGTAAGAACTATGAGAAAAATTGTGGATTTTCGTGTGGATAAAAAATAGTTTAGGAATGATTTACGAAATTTAATTAAATCATAGCTGACAAAATTGAAACTTTTTAAAACTATAGAAATTGAATTAAAAACTAAGCTCAAATCATAAAGACAAAATTGATAACTTAACATTCTTAATAAATAATTTAATAAAAACTTGACTAGGACACAGTTTTTTTTGTTCATTTACCCAATCAATAACTAGTTTTTTTTTTTTTAAACTTTATTATTTATTTTTTTTAATGTGTGTGGGTGAAAATAGCCTAGGAATGATTAAGTGGAGGGCCAAATGCCCTTGCTTCTTTCTTTGGCCAGGTTTAAGCTATGACACCTTTTCAAGGAGTGTGCCAAGAAGTATGATAGAAATCTTATGATCATAGCTATCATTATATCTTTATCTTTGGCACTTCAAAAAAGAAAAAACTTACTTTAGTACATACCAAAATTTCAAGAATAATTGTTAAGTGCATAGTAATATTAGGGGCGGGAAAAAATTATGTAGAGATATACAACATAAATCTTCTTAAGAAATAGAGACATATATAGTTTGAAATTGAGAAAATTCCCCCCAATTTTCTTTCAAAGGCGGGAACGGGAAATATAATCTTTGCCTCATCAACGTCTCCGATTTATTTCCTTGTTATTTCAATATTCAAAAAATGCAACTATAAAAGATAGGAATTTTTTTTCTCACGAAAATCTCTAGCTCTCCCCCAATTCTCTAAACTAGAAGAAATTATTCAATGAGGTTGTCCCAATGTGACTGTTTTAATAACTGTATCTTTATGCCCCTATTAATCATTGGATATAAATTTGAAGTACTTTTACAAGTTCTCTCTCATAGATTCAACGGTTATTAGGAGACAATTACATTATGGCAGCCTCCTTGAATAATTTCTTCCCAACTAAGCATGAAGATTAAAATCCTTGTGAAGAGAGGAATGAGTAAAAATAATAATTTGGAGAACTCAAACGACGGCCTTTTCCCTTTTTGGAAATACAACTACAAAAGCCAAACGATATAATGATTTGTTGTTAATGTTAAGATTTCAAAGCATCCTTAAGATCTTCACCAAAAGAATAAAAAAGGAAAAGTTTCATTAAAGATGGTCCAAACCATAGAAATATTCAAAGTTGGAATTAAAATAAATCTTAAAGCTTAATCATCAAGGTCCACTTGGTACTAGTACCTTTAATGTTATCACAAACATTTAGATCATGTTGGCCAAAAATAATTAAAATATTTTGCCTTCATAAAATTGAATTTGAAGTACATATTATCATAAAACAGGCATAACTATCAATCTAAAAAATGTTCAAACATGAATTCTGTTTATATATTATGTATTAATGGTTCTATATTTGTCGTTTCGGTATTTTAAACCGTTAATTATCAGTAAGTAATGTTTTCATTAAAAAAAAAAACAATAAGTAATCAAAATGATACGTGTCTCGTAATCAATTTCATCAAATCACAAAATAAACTCAGTAAGCGTTGCAATCTTCACCGGTAACTTTAAAAAATATTGCAATTTTAATTTTATGGCAAATTTTGGTTCAAAAAATTGTTAAAAAAAGTATTCTCGTACGCATTTAATGAATTATAAAATATATGTTTTGTATGAAATTGATAGAATAGAGACATAAAAACTATATTAAAGCTTTTTTTTTTGTTGAAATTTGTAACACCTGTATTTCCAATATGGTCATTCTATCATAAAATACGGAAGCGTACAAAACATTTACTAAATTCAATGAACTTCTTTAATGAACTCCAGTAAAGGCCAAACTTAAAGTCAAATTTAATATTAAGTGAAGTAAAAAAAATGTAAAAACAGTTTAAAAAAAATCAACAATGAGTTCAAAGAATGAATCAAACAAACATAAAACAATAAAAGTCCTTGCAACTTAAAAAATACTAAAAGTCTAAGATGTCAAACTTCTCATGCCAGAAGGTTAATTAATCATTATCATAATTGCCACGACCTTCTTCATCTGAAAATATTTAAGAAAAAAAAATGAGTACAAAAATACTCAATAAGTAATTTCTATATCAGGTTGTAAATGCATTTTCTTCAAAACATAAAATATATGAAATTCATAGCAAAATTTCTTTCATACAAATAGTATTACTATTAAAACTTTTAGTAACTCAAACTTTTATTTAAAAACTAAACAGTGAACCAATACTTTGAAAGCCAAAAATCATTCATTAAAAAGAACTTTCAAATATCAAAGCTTTCAATCAAACAAACTTTTAGTTAGTCGAAACTCCCAATCAAATAATACTTTCAAACGGTCAATACTTTAAAAAAAAAAATCAAAGTGAGAAGATGCATTATTTGGGTAGTCTTCATAATATATGTAGTTACCCAGGGGCGGATCCAGAAATTTATGTCAGGGGGCACAAATTGAATATAGTTTTAGATGTATTGTTATTAGCGACAAATCCAAAAATTTATGTTGGGGGCACAAATT
>JAOANK020846907.1:0-10373 GCA_026257165.2 Telfairia occidentalis | reverse complement strand
AATAATTTCAATAACTACTTTATTGATGATAGAATATGTTTACATGTCAATGAGTTTTAGGACATAAAAACCCAACAACATATAGCTCGCTTGCTTAGGGTTTGACATGAGTTTTCTTATATAAGGCCAAAAAATCCTTAACGCTTTTAAATTCTCTAATTTAATTATGAAAATTAAAATCCCTTTTAATTACCATAATTAATGTCTCAGCTTCTATCTCATGGGTTTCGGTTCGTCGACTCTTCTATGAACCTTTAAGTCATACCTCATTCAACTTCCAAAACCCATGAGCCTGTTTCCTATGTAATTGGTCTTAAAGTTGGTCCAATTATCCAATTGGACTTACAAAGTTTGATTAGCCCAATTTACAATTAATTAATAATAAATCTAATTTATTATTAATAGCCAAATTAAATAATTTAATTAAAAATTAAATAATTTCTATTATTTAATTTCCTCCCAACTAAATATTCGTTGCAAAGATAATGAGCTAGCAAGGAGACCTTATGGACCTAAAATTTTGAGATCCAATAGTTAAGATTAATTAGTCAAACTCTTCAACTAACCTACCTCACCATTAATCCCAAGGTAACTTCACTATAGACCTAGGGTTGCACTCTTGCACTGTAGATGAGTTATGTCTATGATATAACCATAACAACTCATTTGTTCCTTCACAAAGTGACTCATGGTTCTAGCTTTACGAAATTATCATTTTGCCCTTAGCGTCACCTCTTACTTCTTAAGTATCACTAATTCTCTAATGGATAGCCTTTCATGATTCTCATCACAGAAAAATCATTCTTAGGGTATCAAGAAGGCATATACCTTTCTATCCAAGCTCCATACTAACACATTAAGTTGAATCACTTATACACACTCAATACAAAGAAGTGCACATTTTGCACTTTCAACTATTGATTTTGTGAATTTCATCTTGGGTAGGAATGTTCCCAACTCCCCAATTGAATGTGTTCCCAAGAACTAGGTTTATTGAGTGAACATATAAGTCAATCTCACCACGCTGCTCAAAGAACACACCCGCATTAGGTAGAAGTTCATAACACACTCAAGATTCAGATCAAAATGGCATATGATCATTATTGTGATGTGTTTGTATTTTCTTTAACGGTCTTACAAGAAAGGTGCAAAACACATCGCAGTCTAGTCTTATGCAATCTCATTGCATATGATACCTCCACTCACATGTCACCACATGAACTATCTGGATAAGACCATTTGTAACATTTACAAAGTAAACTATGTAGCCACATATTTTTGCCCGGTCCTCTTTAAAATTAATTACTAATTTAAAATTAATTTTTGTAATTAAATGTGATTTCTATGTGTGTTTTTGCCACTTTTTGAAATTTTTGTTATCTTTGTTATTTGTTAAAAGAAAAAAAAATAAAAAAAAAGTAAGTTTGAATTCAAAATTTGATTTTGTTCAAATTTGTTCCTCTCTTTTTGGTATGGCTTAATGTGACATGAAACCAAATGGAAAACACTACCCAATAAATTTTACCAACAAAACCATAAATAAATTGGGCTACATAAACCATTTCATTTTTACATTTTATAGACAAAAAAATAAAGGAGAGATATACAAAAAAAAAAAAAAAACCAAAGAGACGCACATCAAACACATACACAGAGAGATGGAGAGAGTTACATAGAAAAAGTTAGAGAAAGAAAAGGGTGGAAAACGGAGAAATATAGTGAGCTAAATAAATGTTTATGCATAGTTTAAGGTTGCACTTGGTAGGGTTTATTCCCAAGGATCCGTGTCTCAAACAACATGCTTAGTTTTTCCATTGGCTCATTCCATTTTTTTGTAAAGCATCATGTAAAAAAAAAGAGCAAAGTGTTAGAGTTTCTTTTCTTAAATTTTCTACTCTATAATGTAACTTCTTTCTTTGTTTATTATTATTATTTTTTTATATGCATATGGCTGTGATCTACTTTTTATTTCTTGCAAAAAAAAGGATTTATTTTTTTAGCACTTTATTTCTTTTTTATTTGTTCCTTTTGTACTCTGTTTATCCTCTCCATTTCTACATTTTTCTCATCATTTTTATAGTTCTCATGGGTTCTACTTACCTAGAAGAAAGAGAGGAATAAACAAAGTGAAAGTAAAAAAATATGGAACAAAAAGAAAAAAAAAATGAGAAGAGGGAAAGAGTAGCATACCTTAGGGATGAGGGAGCTCTCTTTCTTTTTATTTTGTTGCTTCCACCATTGTTGAGAGTAGGAAGAGTTAAGGTGAGGCTAAAAAAATAACAGAGAGGGAGGTGGGAGAGAAAGAGAAGAGAGAAAGAGAAGGGAGAGGAGAAAAAGTAAATTTTTTTGAATTGAGGCACCAGTTTACTTTTCTTTATTTTTCTTTATTTTTATTTCATTTCTTTAATATATATATATTCTTTTCCATTTTTTTAAGCCTTCTCTATTTATTAAAAAAAATATTTTTTTATTACATTGTTATTCTTAATTTGATTTAGATATGTGCTTTAAATTTTCCTTTGTAATATAGATTATCAATCATGTTATTTACATTGTTAATTATGTTGCACGTGTAAATATCTTTCTTTGCAATATTTGGTGTTAACGTACTTAGTTTGTTGCATTTTTAAAAAAAAAAATCTCCAACGACGGAGTCTTAAAATATTTGGGAGTCCGATATTCTAGACTTCCTGAGGTGAGGAATCGATTCTTTGAGAGTCCGAAATCGGTTCCAATATATTTTCTTAAATTTGTATATAACATTTCTTGTTGTTTTATTTTTATAATTTATTATTCTGGTGTTGCAATTTACATTTTATCTATTATCTTCATTTATCAATTTGGTTTTTTTTATTGTTTTTAAATCTCTTTCAAACTTTTTTTTCCACCATTTACAAATTTTGTTTCAAACCTTTTTTTTTTTTTTGCCAAAAGGTTCTTTTCGAAGTTTTTTTTTTTATAATTTTTTTTAAAGTAAAATGTGTTTTTAATCTTATTTTTTTAATCTCCTATGATAGAATCTAGAAATATTTGGGAGTTCGCTTTTTTGGAATTCTTGAGGTGAGGAATCATAATCTTTGAGAGTTCGAGATTTGATTCCAAGAAAAAATGAGTTTATAAAAAGTTTTGTTTTTAAAAAAAAATTCTTTTGAATGGCTTCTTATGATGGAGTTGAGGAATGGTAAAATTTTCTCATATTCTTAAGGTGAAGAAAGTTTTCTTTAATTTTTTAAAAATTCTAATATAGCCAAATTAATGTATATCTTCCACTTATTTATGAGATCATGACTTCAATGTTAGAGTAATGAGAGGTAAAATAAGACAATTGTTTTAGAAGTAGTTTTTATTCCAAAAATACCCCTTCTTTTTAAAGAACTTTTTTGGACATTCAAGATGAAATTTTAACCCTCATTTTTTTAACTGGTGTAGTGAGGTGCTAACACCTTCCTCATGCACAAACAACTTCCAAACCAAAAATCTGGTTTTTGCATACCATTTATTTGTTTATTTTATTTAATTTTGGTGACCAATCACACCATAAAAAAGATTGGTGGCGACTTCTTTTTTAAAAAAAAAAATCTTCCTTTTTTGAGGATGTCGGTCACTTCGCGTCGCAAACACGTGGCGACTTCACTAGGGATGAGGTTTTACCTTGAGAATTTGAAATCCTCACTCAATTGGTCGAGTGTGACTCTGTGATCAATTTGGGGACCTTTGTCATTTAGGATCCTAATATTAACCTCACTTCTCAGATACTTTTATTTATCTTTTCATTATGTTTGCCTTATGTTGTTGTTATTCGCTTTCATTATTTCACACACTATCACAAGTCCTCTACCTAGGCTCTACCTTTAGGCTTAGAATGAGGATGAGTAGTGGTGACTTTTGTGGAGCAATAGGCTCTAATGCAGGTACATGAAACTCCTCACTCAGGTCAACCTTATTAGGATGTTGATAAGGGTGCCTCTGTTATTTTGATTTAAGATGTAATAGAGGACAACTTGGGGACCTTTTGCAATTTAAGACCTTTAGATCTAAACTTCACATAAATTGTTGCATTCGATACATGTCGATCCATAAAACATTTCTCATTTTCTTTCATGTGTACATTACTATTTCTTTAGTTTTTTTTACCTTACATTTTCTCATATCAGTAATAAATCATGTTGTAAATCATCACCTTAGGTGTGACCCTTTGAATCATTTAAATTTATGTGTATAAAGAAAAAAATCATGCATCATTTGCTTTAACGTATTTTCAATTTCATGTATTAAATTTGTAGCTATTTAAAAAAAATAAATAAATAATTGTCATTTCTCAACGAGTTTTAAGTTCCAAACTCATTTTAATAATTTTATAAATATTACATCTTATTAAAAAACATTTATTCACCCTAATTGTAACACCCCAAAAAAAGAAGAGAATAATTATTGGGCTTAATGACACTTTTGTAATTAAGCCAAAAGGAGTTAGGGCTAGGGTTCCCAATGCATCCTATATAAGAATAAGTTAGGCCCTAGCCCCCTCACTTTTAGTTTTCCAAAAGAAAGAAGGAAAAAAAGGGAGAAAAAGTCGATTCTTTTCCTCTCCTCTCCATTCACGATTCCTTCCCCCTTTCCCTCTCAATTTTTCTCTTTTGGCCACAATGTTCCAGCTGCATTAACTCTAGAACACAACTGATCTAGATATGGTTGGTGTGCTCGAGATTGCAGGTAAAAAGTTTCAGTAAGTGTTCTCGTATTTTGGAATCTTTTCTTGTTATTTTCTTCACAAACCAAATGAATTTTTCTCAATTTCTGGCAGTGTGGAACCTCAGTTTTAGAAGGTAAGGTCGTTGGTGTACGTTTTTTTTGGGTTTTGTTCGGTATGGCCATTAATCCCATTTTCCCTCCTTTTCTGGAAAAGGACCCCAAGGACCAGATCTACACATTGGTGAAGATAGAACGTTGATTGGAGCCACGGAGAGCCCTCACGTACCGAAGAAGGAATCTGCAGCAGGCGGCGCATGAGCCACATGCATGAGATTCAGGCCACGCATGTGGGCGCGTGAGGCATTGGATTTGCAGATGGTCTGTGGCGTTCGAACCGTAGTGACCTGAAGTTTCAGGTTTGAGGGTGCGTGTATCGAAATTCGGTGGCACGTGTGACGGTGCGTGGGCTGGATTTTTCTAAACAGAAAACTCTCTTTGGTGTTTTGTCCTTTTATGTAGCCTCGAAATGTGTTAAAAAGTAGTTTTAAGATAAATTTCTAAGTGAATTTCATGTTTGACCTTAGGTTGATCAAGCATGCGTTGACCGATTCTTTAGGAAGCTTGTAGGATTCGCTCGAGGTAAGTGACTTCACTTACGGACCCGTAAAGACTTAGGTTGGATGATGTATGCAAATGAATGTCTTATATGCATATGTGTAGTGTAGTTTGTAAATAGAAGGATATGCCATGTATGAATTAGCAAACCATGTCATATCAAAATAAACATGAGAATTTAAATATTGTTTAAACAAAGTAGACTATTTATTGAAAAAAAGGAGGAAAAGAAAAAGTAAAAAAGAAAAAGAAAAAAAAAATGTGAATGTCATCATACAGATCCTTAAACAACTACACAAGCTTTCCATTAAGCTTTTCTTTTCCTTCAAATCTCCATCTTAGCCACATTTCCTCCAAAATTTCATTGTCTTTAGACCTCTATCTTGTCGCTCAATTTACCACTAATATTTTTTACCAAACTTTCATCTCTGACCAACAACTCATTTTTCTTATCGTGCAGACTTAGCTTTGAGTTGAACAAAGTCCCTATTTTCCTACACTATAACACTGCACTATAGTGGGGGCAATTTGCCATTTTCTTATTCTCACCCCACATATTTGCCAACTCTTGCATAACACTTTTGGAAAACCTTGGCTTATATGCAATGGGATGACCTTAAAAGTAATAAATAATATTTGTCTCTAACTGACTCAATTTCAAGTCATGAGGAGAGTTGCAATTTGGTCGGTCATTTTTTATATCTCAATTTTGGTAATGACATGCATAATTCTTACACATTCATTATCGTTTGACTATGCTTTCATAGTCAAATATTTCTCTTTGCTCAATTCCATTTTCATCCTCCCTTTAGTAAAGTGGATAATTTTTTAGGTGAATAATTCTAAGGATTAGATATGCTAGCAACCATGGAGTGGATCTCATTGAAGATCTGAGTTCAAGATCAAACTGCAGACAAAGAATGAGTTCACAATCAGTTAGGACAACAACGAAAGACTTTGTTCATGTTTGAAGCTTGAAATGCAACCTGATTGAATAAAGTGTTGAGGTTTCCATTTAATACGTACGAGGCGGGTTTTACCTAATAATCGTTAAAAGAAAGAGGCCTGCAACAAAGAACAAAAAAAGAAAGGGTGGTTGTATCTTTCAAACCCTCAATATACTTTGGCAAGGTGGCCTCACTGTCAAGAGCAAAAATACATAATTAGTGGGTGAACATTGAATATCCCCCTAACAATTGACAATAGATGAGATCAACTATGACACCGACAAAATGTTGAAGCAAAGAAATGGGATACCTATAGCAAGGGCAATCTCCAGTTTGCACTAGTTTAGAAACTTATGAGGCAGTTTAATTTTTGCAAAAAGTCTGGTACATATTCGATCATATTTATGTTGGGGCAGTTATGAGCCATTAGAGGACATACACGAAATATGAAGGAAATGTCGGGATAATGAAACAAATTATCATGTTTGACGACACACAAGACTTCTTCAAGTAGTGCATGAAAAGGATACATAGTCTAAGAAAAAGAAGAAACGACATTCTTTGAAAGTCATCCAACCTAGAAGGATCATCCATTACGAAGCACTTGACTCGGGCAACAAAGTACTACACGAAGCGTTAGTCATTCCATGATTTCCAAGACTTCAACTAGGGCAAAATCATGTTTCAGACATAAGAAGCTTTCTCAAATGTGGATTGAAGCCCTAAGATTGTTGACACATTGCATAGTCGTATCGCTTCTGCTTAATTTCTTGGGAGGTTATGCAAAGAGTAGAAGTAGTACAACAAGGATAACCCTATTTTGGAGAAAGTCGTCATTATATTGGGAGAAACATATGAGTTTGAAACTTTCTTACTTGACCTGAAGAAGATATTACTTGAGAAAAGATGGTTTACTCACCAACAAGCTAGAACAATCTCTTGCAGCATATGAAAGAAGTCTTGAGAAGCTATGCCAACGAGTCCTAGAAGAATATTTATGATATGATTTCATTTTTTACTTCTTTCATTTATATCCTTCAATTCTCCTAAATTTTTCTATTCTCCATTTGTAGTGTCTATCATACTTTTTTTATACGTCTTGATTTAAATATTAGTTTGAAGTTCATTTTTGTAATTGATACTTCTTCGTCCTCATTATCTATCCTTATCTTTGTTTAAAAAAAAAAAAAAAATTCAAAATTCCCCCCTTGTGTCTTTAACCTGCAAGTCACAGATTCAATTTATTTTCTTTTGAACTCATGTCGTTTTTTTCATGCTTGTCATTGTAAAATTGAGATTGAAAAATAGTTGGACCGAATATGATAATATTGTGAATTATTTTTAATAATCATTCAAAAAGTATATGAGTTGAAAAGTCAACCAAATAACTCCAACCCAAGTGATAACTCATTCTACCTCCTGAAATCTAGCAGTTTAATCTCTAACTGTATTTCAAAGATTTCATTAGTCTAAGGAACTTTAAGCAGTTACTGTCATATCCTCATATGTTGCAACAATTTCTCCTAAAATCACCCAACATCTAATTGTGATTATTCCTTTGTTTAGATGTGATTGAGCCATGTTGAGATTTCATCTACATGATTTTTAGCCTACCAAATCTCATCATTCATATTGTGTGTGCTAAAATTTATCTATTGGAGCATCACGACATTTGAAAGAGTTTCATTCATATCAAAATGAAGGCATTAACAAAAAATAAGTGATATTTCCTCCTATCGAACAAGGACTAACTATGTTTACCATGATTTAATATTACTCAAGTTTGAGAAGAAACTTGAGAATAAGTTAAATCAGTTGGTTTTGTAAAATCGTACTTATCAGTAGGGCGCTAAAGTTATACTTCTCAACAACATAAACATTTGCATTTCATCCATTCTCATTAAAGATTTACATATTTTCTTTCGCATCTTTGCATTTTAAAAGTTCAAAATATCATACATTTTTATTAAACTCATTCACTTATTAACTTTTCATTTCATCCCGTCATTTAAAAAAATAAAAATAATAAATAAAAGAGCATTATTTCAAGAAAAAAAATTGTTTTAGCATTGCATATTTTCACACACAGTATTCATTTAACATATTTGTTTAAACAACTATTTTACTACATCTATGACAAGGAAAATAAAAACATACACCAACATTTTATCACATCCATTGCATTGAATTTCTTATTCTTATCACATTATCAAAGAAAAAAAAGCATAAATAATATTACATGTTCATTTTTGCACGAAGATCCATTACCATTGCATGAATCATTTGCCGTATACGAAGTTTTGTTTAAACACATTCACCAAATAAAAATTACACTTGCATACGTGTGCATTAAATTCATTCCTTGAATCTATCTTTATAAGACCTCCATTGCATTTTCATAAAAGGAAGAAAAACTAGGAAAGCAACACAACACAAATGACACTCTTGTATGATAAACATGTATCAATAGAAAGTATTGTTTCCATCATTTAAATTCTACTTGTATAAACATGTTTTATATTATCAATGTGCATTCGTCTATTTCCATCATAGAAGTAAAACAAACAACAAAAAGATGCATAAATTTATGTCTTTATTGTTTTGATTCTTGAGTATGCACAAAAAGAAAAGACAGATAACTTGCTATCACCAAATGACATGCATAAATACTAGGGCAAATTTTAGGTGAAGTTTTAAAGGTTTTAATCAAGAAAACCTCGTATGTTCATGATTCACCAAAAGCTTTGTAGATACCATCATGCCAGCGCTAAATTCTCACCTTCTTATCACATTTTCGAAATGGTGCTTATTTACCTCTAGCCCTCTAATACTTTGTCTTGTCTTGTGGCACTTGTTTTCCCTGGTCTTGACACCTTTTGTTGCGATGGCACTTGTCTATCCCTGGCCCCCAGCATTTTTTACCTTGTCATGTGGTGCTTGTTAATCTCTGACCCTCGACGTTTTGCTGCGATGACGCTTGTTTATCCCTGGTCTCAAACATTTTTTTTACCTTGTCATGCAGTGCTTGTTTATCCCTAGCCCTCGACATTTTGTTGCGATGACGTTTGTTTATCTCTGGCCTCCAACATTTTATTTTACTTTATCGTGTGGCATCTACCCTCAACGTTTTGCTGCGATGGTGCTTGTTTATCCCTGGCCCCCGATACTCTCTCTTGTCATGTAACGCTTGTTTATCCCTGGCCCATGACACCTTCTACTGCCATGACGCTTGTTTATCCTTGGCCTCCAACATTTTATTTTATCTTGTCATGTGGCACTTATTTATCTCTGGCCTTTGATGAATTTTTGCTGCAATGATGCTTGTTTATCCCTGGCCTCCAGCATTTTAGTTTATTATGTCGTGTGACACTTGTTTATCCCTGACTCTTGACATATTTTACTATGATGACACTTGTCTATTCCTAGCCTCCAACGTTTTATTTTACTTTATCGTGTGGCGCTTACACTCAACGTTTTGATGTGATGGCACTTATCCATCCCTAGCCTCTAGCGTTTTATTTTACTTTGTCGTGTGATGTTTGTTTGTCTCTAGCCCTCGACACTTTCTACTTCAATGACACTTGTTCATACCTAGCCTCAAGCTTTTATATTACTATTGTTGGGTTGGTGCCCTACATCTAGTAAGTTTCGTGTTTTGTAATTATCGTAAACAAATTATTTATTTAATAAAATGAGATGTTATTTTATTTCACTTATAATGTACATTAACCCATGTAATTTAAACATGTATGTGGTAGACATATAGGTAGATCATGTTTAAATAATAACCTACACGGTCTTAGTATATGGATAAGGTTGGGCACCCTATCCTGGTAACACTATTAAATACGACCCATTTTGTAATTAATGAAGGATGCATCAACATGCATAAGCAGCAGAATAAGGATCAATACACTCTAATTAGTCCAAATTAAATATGGAAAATCATGCTTGTAGAAGAGAAAAACAGAGATTTAGAACACTAACCTCTTGACGTTCGATTTCTCCTCTATCTCCAGTGGAATTGTGCTCTAATCAACTCTTGGATCACCACTAGTGTCTTCCCGACTATTCTCCTGCCTTGGAACGGGATGGTGGGATCCCTTGATTGGTGAATTT
>JAOANK020846887.1:0-10375 GCA_026257165.2 Telfairia occidentalis | reverse complement strand
TAAGATTACAAGTTTATTAGCTACTCATTGGCTGAACAAGTCCCTAAAATAATTGAAAGAACAGAAAATAAAGTAAAGAAAGGGAAGAAGAATTATCCCGGATAGATTTAACGTCGTCTCCTTCGTCAAAACGCTCCTTGTGATCTTGGTTGTCACCCTCGTTCACTAGGAATCTCTCCTCCTTGCTTAATAGTCTCTTAATTCAATTTCTGATCTCTCTCTCGGAGTTTTTCTCTCTAAAAATGGCCCCCTTTTACCCTAGGCATAAGGTTATTTTTATAGAAAACGTCACAGCGTTGAGACACTACAACAGAGCGTTGAGAGGCTATGTTTTAAGTTTACCAAAATGCCATCAATTTTGAAAAGAGGGGGAAAAATTATTGAGGCAGCGTTGAGACACTATAACACAGCGTCTCGACGCTATCTCGATAATTCCTAATCTGCATTGGAAATTAATCGCAGCGTTGAGATGCTCTTTCTTCAGCTTCTCAACGCTGTCCTTCGGCGTCTCGACGCTAGCTCTCGGGTTTCTCTCTTCTTTTTTCTTCTTTGATTTGGCTCGTTTGTGGGTTGTTTGACTCATTTCTTGCCTCGAACAACTTTGAATTTATCCCTTTCCTTACAATGCTCGGTTCCTACAAAAATTCACATTTAAAAGCATTAAAGTACAAATTTAACTAATAAAATTATTGAATTATAGGTTTAAAACTCGCACTTTTTACGTGCTATCAGTGAGATAGGATTGGTTTTGTTGTTTTGACTTCCTCATAGTGATCATGTGGTGACTATTCTCTACTGTCATTTATTGCAGTTGGTTTTGATCCTTAGTGATTGCATATCTGCATTTGACAAAGGCAATTCTATAACGAAGTTACTGCTAATATCAAGTAAGGTATCAATCATACCTTTAGGTATAAAGATAGGTTGATGTTTCTGATGCTGCACCGTAAGTTGCTTTAGATTTTGAGGATTGTGATCTGTTGCTTTGATCCCTCATTTTCTGTAGGATTGATGTCTACTCTGATTTGTAATTCACATTGGTTTAACTCCTCCACTGTATTTTGGTGGTTTAGTGAGTGACTTGGTTGTTGATTTTCACTTGTGTCCACTCTTTGTACATTTGGGTGTTCCTCAATTGGTTCAAGACTTAAGTGCATATCAGGAAGTTCTTCATTTCTTAGATTTGTAGTTGTCTGTTCTTTTTAGTTGTTGGCAAGAGGCTTAATTTCATCAAATTAATTTGCATTCTTAGTCATAGTGTTTGATTTTGTGTCTTCCTTTTGTGCTTCTTTTGTTGTAAGGCGTATGTTAAGTAGCTATATTTGAAAAGCTAGATAAAGTTTTAACACTTGACAGATTGGTTAGTAGCATCATGATCAAAGGGAAGATAATTTTCATAAAAAATGACATGCCTAGAAATGTAACCTTTGTTTGTATTAGGGTCTAAACACTTATAACCCTTATGGGACAAACTATATCTTATAAATACACAAGGATATGTTTTCTTATCAAATTTTTTATTTGATTGCAATCTAATGTAGGGATAGAATTCATGTTATTATAATTAGGTTCCTTTTAGAATAGAGTTTCCAAGGGAGTTTTTAAGTTTAATAAAGAAGTAGGCATTCTATTTATCAAGTAGGTTGCAGTTAAGAAACTATCTTCCCAAAACTTAAAAGGAACTTAGATTGAAAGAGAAGAGCCAAACATTTCTCCACTATATGTGTCTGTGTTTTCATGTTGCTACTCCATTCTGTTGAGGACTGTGAGGACAACTCATTTTGTGAAGGATTCCATTTGTTTCCATGAGTTGTTTTTAGTTTCAAGGATGTAAACTCGGCACCACCATTTGTCTGAAACACTTTGATTTCTTTTTGAATTGAGTCTCTACTAGCTTGTTAAACTTAGAAAAACAGTCATAAAGTTCTAATTTCTTTCTTAAAGGATATAACCAAGTATATCTTGAGTGGTCGTTAACAAAGCTAGCATAATATTTGAACCTTCGATATGAAGTAATATGTGTAGGACCCTACAGATCACAGTGTATTTTGTTAAAAGGAAGCATGCTAGATTCATTCCTTAATGTGAAAGGAAGTTTACATACCCAATTGACATACTTCACGAATTAAGATAAGTTTTTTCCAATCTAAAATTTTGATTAAATGTTTATTATGCAAATGATTCATAAAGACATTATTCAAATGACCTAAATGCCTATGTCGGACATCAAAAGAAAACTTATTCATTCTAGTAGCAGCAACATAATAGTGAGGAGACTTCTCGGTTTAAAAGGGTTGATCCAATGCATAGAGATTTCATCATTTAAGTCATTTGGCTAGCCCTTGTCCCTGCTTGTTCTTCACAATGAAATCAGTGGAAGTAAATATAATGGAGCAATCATTGTCATTAGTAAGCTTGCTTATAGAGATGAGATTCATTTCAAGAACTACCATCACATTATTTAGCTTTAGATCACTCTTTTGAGGGTTTATTTTACCAATATGAGTAATTTTAAGACCATCTTCATTTCCTACATACAGTTTCTCATTTCCTTTGTAAACAAGATGGGAAGTGACCCTATCTATGTCATTTACAACATGATAAGTATCTTTAGAATTTGTATATAGGTTAGGGTTAGTGATTACTTCAAATGAGAGTGTAGCCAAGGCCCTTGGAATTTCTTCCAGTTGAAAAGAGTGGTCAAATTTGATCTAACATCTCACTGCAGTGTGGTTAGTTTTCACATAGATTTCATAGGAAATGTACTTACCTTGGCTTGCTTCTTGGCCGAAGATTGTTCCTTGATTGCATTGTTGGTTGAGGAGTTGTTTGAATGAGCATTAGGTGTTGTGTTGGACTTAAAGCCTTTGCCTCCTTTGTTGGAGTAATTGATCGCACCCAACAATGCGTTACCACAAGTGCACGGGCAATCATAGTAATAAAATGGCCTAAGAGACCAAGTATCATCCTCTGGAAAGGGGAATTTCTAACTTTCTTAGTTATTGATTAATTCTTTGAATTTTATTTAGGGAAACAATGTGCATGCAACGATTTTAAACTAAGAAAAGCAATAAAATGAGACACACTAATGGTGGGATAATCAAGAGACGAAAGGGTTTAGGGTGTTGGTAAGTTTAACAAAACAATTAAACGATTAATAAACTTACAGGATGCATTTGACTACCAATTTTCTAAGTCTAAAGTTGATTAACTCAGGTTTTTCCCTCTTGAGGTCCACCGACTCTCACAATTAATTGCATATTCAATCTCTCGCAATAAGAATTTAAAAGTGACATAAAAGTAACCTATCACAGACCTTGAAAACTCTCCTATCACTCTAGAGCATAGAAAAGTGTACGTCTAAAATCTTATGCCTAAATCTACTACCCTCTCTCTCGAGCAAGATAACAAAAATAGCATACTTAACACTCAATGGCCAATTGAATGTAGTAAATAACGTGCTGGAAATTAAAAGAAAGCGGCAATAAAATGCATTGCACAAGAAAATCAATACATTTAAGAGTTCATTACAACCAACACCCTAAAACTTAAAGGATTTAGCTGCTGATTAACATCCAAAAATGCCCAAAAAATCCAAGAAAATAGAATACAAATAGAGATACAGAGAAAAGAGAGAACTCCTGAAAGATTTTATGTTGTTTTTGTCCTAATCACGCTTTCGGAGGGGTAAAAACTCGATCTTACGCACTCCGAGACTCCTCCAGACCTCCAGAATAGTAACCCAATTATTTTTTATTGAAATCCCTTGAAAATCGAATCAAAATGAGGTCTTTCAAACCCTAGCGGTGAAATGATGAATATATACTAGACTACCGGCAGCGTCTAGACGCTAGAGGTGGTGCATCGGCGTTGCCTTGATGCCCACTTATAAAAAACGCACGTTTTGTGCAAGGAAGAGGTTGGCGATAGTGTAAAGATGTTACATGTGTTGCAGGGAACTACTGCTTGCACGCGCACGTGTGCAACGTTGAGATGCTCATGTCAATGGTGTTACTCTCTTGGCGTTGAGACGCCAAGGTCAACGTCTCAATGCCGCCTATCCTCCAATGTGTGTGCGAGCATGCTTGGCACCATTTTTCTTCATTTTGGTGTCTAACACCCTAGGTTGGCGTTGAGACGCCCAACCTTGGGTCTTCCCCTATTTTGTGCCTTATTTCTTTATTTTTTAGCCAATTTTACTCTTCTTCGGCCCCCTTTTCAACTTGTACTGCCCTGAATCCATATTTTTGCCTCCAAAAGCTTGTTTACTATAAATTCAACAATTAAAGCATCAAAGTACATCTGAAAGCCCACAAAACTATTAGAATTCAGGCTCTAAAATAATACTTTTGGCGTGCTATCAATAATTTCCCCTACTTCTTCCTCTTGCTCTTTAAACGAAGAAAACATAATTTATATTTGATTTACCTGCTTCTTCCTCACACATATTAATCTGCTCATGTGCTTTGAAGGTTAGTATAAATTGTATAAAAGTAGGGTCTGGAGCCTTAGACAACATGGTTGTATGAAAATTTTTGTAAGGATTTCTTAATCCTCGGGCTAGAGTAATGACTTTGCTTGAGTTATCCACTGGTTTTTTCATTGCAGCTAATTTATCACACAAGTTTTTGAATCTTTTGATATATTCATCAACACTTAAACTTCCTTTCTTCGAGCAATGAAGGGATTCACTAATATGGATTTCATTTTCTTTGGTGATTACTAGCAATGTTTCCTCTAGAGATGTCCATAATTGGTGAGAAGTTTCAAGTTCTTCAATCATGGCTAAAACCTCCTTTGAGATGTTGCCAAGCACCCAAGAAGTCAACAACCCATTACTGTTGAGCTAAGTTTTCCTTTTTGTGTTAAATTCATCACTTGAATCCTTTGTTCCTCATCGTTAAATTCAGTTAGACAACCTTCCTTGAGGTGATTTTCTACTCCCTAGCTTCTCATAAGAGGTAAGATTTGTGATTTTCTACTCCATAGTTTCTAAGTTTGGTGGATATCAAACTTGAATATTGGTAGAAAGATTGGATAGTTAGTAGACTTTCTGATTTTTCCATGACAACACTAAACTTGGAATTTATTTCGAATATGGTCTTTCCTTAAGTGCTAGGCTCTGATAGCATAAACGTTTTGTAGTTGCTCAAGTAGAATTAATATTCGAAGATCAAGAAACGTTTTGACAATTGATAAGCATAGTGTACAAAGCTCATACTAATTTAAACTAGCACAATGAGAAAGAGATTACAACTAGTACTTTTATAGAAAAGGAAATTAAGTTGCAAAGATTTGAAAGGTAGAAGACTAAGTAAGGGAAGTAAACCAACCTTTAATACTGTAGGTGAATTAGTCTATTGTTTGATAAAGGGAGAGAAGCTCAATCAATCAGTAAATTAAGGCGATTGATTGAGATTTTGCTGATAAGGAAACTAGAGGAAATTAGGCGTGAATGAGCTGCAACAATCTGTGGTGATTGAGATGAATCAACAAGCTAGAATTGATTAAAGTAGGATTGATATCCAATTTAGTTTCCAACGGTAATAACTCTGTTGTCATGAGCTATTGGAGTGTATTTCCAACTTGTCTTCCAACGATAATAATCCTACTGTCATGAGCTACTGGTCTTTGCTGTTAGTGATGTTGTTTGAGTTGGATTTCTGGAATGATTGATCTATTTGAGACTTGTTGTTGTAGACTAAATTCACAACTTCTACAAAAACCAAAAGCCACCCTTCTAATCTCCTCCAAAGAGAATAGAGACTCCAACCCAGCTTTATCACTCTCAGAAATAGTACACCAATCTAAATCTTTCAAGAAAGGTTTAGGTAAACAACTGGAATATGCAGACTAGAAAAAAAGAACACAATCTCCTCTTCAATGTCTTGATCCTCATGAAGAAGAATGCCACTATCGCTCTCCAACTGATTAATGGCGTTCCTACTCCTTCCACTCACAAGCCTATTGAAATATGCGATGTTACAATCCCCCTCCTTAGCCCACTTCACTTTTGCTTTCTATCTCCAACTCATCTTCTCCTTTCTAACCAACTACACAAACTCAATCTCTTCAACCTAAAGCATTCCTCTCATAAAGCCTCACTAAGGGGACCTTCCTCCTCATCATTTTAACAACTTGATTTTGTCTAAAACATCACAATTCTAAGATTACAAAGCACCGTTTAGAGACACAACTTTTCCATAAACTTGTAGTCTTATCTTAATATGATGACACTACGTTTCATCTTAAAATGCTATTCATAGGTTTTTATTTGACAAGATGATTTGCAAGCGGATTATGGCTCAGACTATCATGCATGAACAAAATTGACTCGAAGGACTTTCAAATTTCATGAAAACTTTCGACCAAACTACTAGTGTTAGCCATATTGCTATCAAGGATCAAACGACGACCTTATCAATATAGTATAAATTCTTTAATTCAGTTGCTTCTTGTAGATGCATGCTAGTTTTATATGTCAACTATATAGTAAATGACCATTCATTAAATAAATCAAGGAATGTTATTGATGTGCTTCAAAAAGGATACATTATGAAACATGGGCCTACCAAAGGAGTTCTTCACTTCCACATGTTGAGTATCAAGCTTCATGTGTATTGAGATATGGAAACAAATTCATCAATCGGGCCTCGTCCGTGAAAGAAGTTTTGTAGCTAGAAATGTGTTGTCCAGAGGAGACAGCGTCGAGACGCTAGGGAGAGTGTCTCAACGATGACGATAATCAGTCGTGTGAAGAAGTTCGTAGTGTTGAGACGCTATCACGATAAAATTAAAATTCGTCCTTGCCACTTCCTCTTCTTTCTTTTTCTTTATATATACGTTCATATAGAGAGAGAATGGGAGAGTGAAAGACATGATATTAGAGAGAGAAAATATGATAAAGAGAGATCTCTGTGTGAGATTTTTTGGTAGGGGATCTATTCATGTATTTCCCATTATAATCTTCAGTTGATTTAATGGAACCTACTGGTGCAAGAACTGGACGTAGCCCATTTTTTTGTTGTGGTGAACGAGTATAAATCTTGGTGTCAAGTGTCTCTTTCCCTGAATCTCTTTACTTTCATTTTATTATTCTTGTGATATCTGATTTGTGGGTTGTTTGCTTGAGAGAGGAAAAATAAATCTTAGGCTATTAAGTTTGAGCCTAGTTATTTGCTTCCTGTATGTTTTAGTTTATTTTGATATCTCTCTTGCTCGATTGTTGCATTGTTACTATTTTATTTATTTCTCAACAATGAGGAAGAGACAATGTCGAGAAATGAGTTTTAACGTAATATGGAGACATGAGAACTTCAATTTAGGAGATACTTATGGTTTAAAACTCTAAAGTAGTTTTTTCCATGTATTTCTCACGTAACATTCTTTTGTAATTCATTTGTAATTTTCTTGTAATAGTTGTTAGGCCTAAAAATTGAGTTAGGGGTTTAGTGGGCCCAATTTAGAAACTCCCAAATAACTTGTAACTAAACATTATTCCAGTTAGATTATTTTTTAGGGTTTAGTTTATTTTCTTTAGGTTACCAACAATTAGGCTATTAAAGCCTTCATTTGTAAATTTAGAATAAGACATTTTTGGTGGAATGAAAATAGGTAGATTTTATCTCTTTGCTCTAAACCGAAAGCATGTTGCATTCTATCTTAGGTTGCATATTCTTTAGAAACATTCAAGTTTTGATTGGTCATGAAACTTGTGGAGTGTTTGAGAATGAGTTTTTCTATGTAAAGCCTTGACCTTCAAGGTTAGTCCATTCTTCTTCTCCTTGAGTGATCTTCTTGTGTGTATGCTAGGTTTTACCGTGTGTGTTTAGGAGGTACTTATTTTTACAAGAGTTGCCTATGCCACTTGTGGTAGGGTTGAGCATATCATTTGGTATTAGAGCTTAGGCTCAAGATCAGACATATCCCCCATCTATCTTAATTGTTTCCCCACGTTTTCTTTCAAGCTACAACCATTGCTTGTTGACCAATAGGTGTTTGAAGCTTTTATGTAGTTTTTGTCTTGTGTTTTCTATTTTTACTTGAAGCTTGCTATTTGTTTTTTGTTATTATTATTATTTAAAGAAAAAGGAAGAAGAAGAAGAAGTAGAAAAGCACAAAAACGAAGTTTTCTATTGTCTTATTTTGCAGAATTGTGACTTTCCTTGTTAGAATTTGAATTACTTGTAACTTTATACTCTGAGACTCAAATGACCTCAAACTTGCTTCTAAAGTGAAGGCCTTGAAGCCTAATATCATTCTGGAAAGTTTCAAAGAATTTGGAGTTCATTTGGTTGAAGAACAATAAAAGGAAACAGAATAGGTCAGAAGAATCTGTTGTTGTAGTGCACCAACATCTGCCCGAGAATTTGACATTTAGAAATCTACATTTCAAAACTCAAACGACCTCACATTTATGGCCATTGTGAAGCTCTTTGAGTCTAGTTTTTATCTGAAAAGTTTCAACAAATTATGAGTTCATTTGGTCAAAAAAACGAAAAGGAAGATGAAGAGGTCAACAAAAGAAAAAGAAGAATAGTAGCTAGAATGCCTGTCCCTGATTTCAACCTCCAAATCCGACCCTTTTCCTTCATTTCTGTTCGTGAAAACCTCATTCCTTCATTCTAGGGTATCTTTGAAACCTTTCAAATTAATTTGTTGTCAAAATCTCACATGCAACACCCCCATAAAAAAAAATGAATAGGACAGCTGACCCAGAATAGTGTTCTGCCACCAACCAAAACATTGTTTACTGAATTTGAAAACGTACATAGCCTTCCATACATATCCAATTCCAATTGTAGTCCATGTTTACCTTCCATTTTAAGTCTAATTTTATTCTCAATTTGTTTGGAACCATTTACTTTTAAAACCAAGTGACGCCATCAAGAAAAGTAATCACTGTTAAGTCACTATTTTCCAAAATAGTGTTTCTTCGGTTTTAACCTTTTTGCACTCAAAGGGATATCCGTCCATATCTACTGATCCAAATTGAATTGCAGCCATTGTAAGTGTTCGAAGGTCAATTACTTGTATGAGTGTGCTTTTATTTTTTGATTGGCACGAGCCATTTACTCACGCAAGTAATTCTAATTTGTGTGTTCTTCTGAAAATTCACGGTTCCCTTCTGTTGTGAGTAGTTTGTCTTGTTACTTTGATTTGTGAAAATCTAGATCTGATCTCTTTTTTATATTTTGCATGCTCAATCTGGACCCCCTCCCCCACAAAGCTTTCCAAATCTGCTTTTAAATTTAAATTTGCATGAGTGTATTGTTCACATTGATGCTTTAGAATTCCCCTAAATTCTAGAAAAAAAAAATTATGTTGGCTGTTGTTTATAGTGTGCTATCTTAGGCTTGTCTTTGTTGCTTAATTGTTTTGTTTTCTTATTGTTCATGCCTTCTTTGTGCTCTAACTTGTGCTTAGTCTATAGTCCATTTGCCACAAGCAAGCAAGCTTGGTGCATCTAAGGAATCACTTGGTTAAGTTAGTTTGCACACTCTTGGTTTTATCCCTATTAATATTGTCATTGAGAGAGTGAATTGAGTGACTCCCCAAATTGTGTGCCAAACACGAGTGGATGAGTGAAAAGGGAGAGAAAATATTGTTAATGACTATACTTGTTTTCTCCAACATTTTCTTGTAACCATGTCAACATTCACTAAATGAGTCCGAATAAAGAAGGAAAAAGCTAGGGACAACAAAGTTGATAATCAAGTAGAAGGTGTATAAATTCAATCAAGTTTTAAAAGCATGACCCGAAGCTTAGACCGAATCACTACTATACTCTAAAGAATGGAAAAAAGGCTACAACGAAGGATGCATCAACATGCATAAGCAGCGAAATAAGAATCAATACACTCTAATTAGCTCAAATTAAATATGGAAAAGCATGCTTATAGAAGAGAAAAACAGAGATTTAGAACACTAACCTCTTGAAGTTCAATTTCTCCTCAATCTCCGGCAAAAATGTGCCCCAATCAGCTTTTGGACCACCACTAATGTCTTCCCGACTATTCTCCGGCCTTGGAACGAGATGGTGGGATCCCTTGATATGTGAATTTGGGTGAAGAAAAGGTGAAGGTTGGCTTAAAGTTCAACACATGAACAACCAACTTTTGGTAGCAATATTTAACCTTTCATTTGCCCGAAATTGATGCCTATAAATAGGTAAATTCATGCACAACACTTAATTGCATGGTTGACACATAACCATGGTGACTAAGCATTAATTTTAGCTGGCAAAAGATGGGAGAAAGTAAGTGGAAATTCACCAAAATCAACTATACCTACTTTCACACTATCTTTGTCTTTTTAATTTTGTTTTTAATTTCAAAAATCAAAAACCAAAATTAATTTAATTAAATTAAAACCA
>JAOANK020846876.1:0-10376 GCA_026257165.2 Telfairia occidentalis | reverse complement strand
TGTGCTCTTCCGATCTGAAAAGTTTCAATACTCTCGTTGAAGATTGCTACCTTGTAGATCCCCCCCCCCCTTTTTTCTTTCTATTTCGCTTCCCCCCCAACAAACACAAAGAGGATTTTACAAGTTGGTTTTTTTTATAACTTTCCATTATTCTTTTTGGTAATAATGGGGAATGTGAACGAGAGAGAAGATTAGGATGATAATCCATTCGAGGCTGAAGAAGAAGATGAATAAGTTGGAAGTGGGCTGGGTACCTTATCCACTATCGGGGACACCGCCTAAGCCTACGACGTAGCCGCCATCATACTCTATGGCTCCCCCCTCTTTTTGGAAATATATAGCTCCCTCCCTTTAGCTTTCTGGGAATGTAATTATATGTTTTTTGACTTATTGATAGATATGGTTATCGATTGACAATGGTAGGCTTTGCCGAAAGAGAAGGAGAAAAATCATTAAAGAGAAGGAGAAGAATGATTAAAGAAAAGAAAAACGGTCATCGTTATAAAATAATATAAAAACTATTGCTTTTGCCACTTCATTTAACATTGTCATATCACTATAAGTTAATCACGAATTCAACTGCCACATCATCACTTACGGACCCTTTAGAACTATTTTCCAAAGTTGAAGGACACTTTCAAAACCTTAAGAACCAAATAGACACTAAGGCCCCGTTTACTTACCTTCAATTGAAATCAAGGAATGGAAATTAAAATTTTTATTCTCTTTGATAGTGTTTACGAGAATTAAGGAATAGAAATAAAAGTTGTGACCCACCCAAAACAGGGGATAATCCTATTACTTCCAAAAATGTGTTCAATTTCATTCTCATTCATTGATATATGGGACTCACACTATCTTCTTTAGTTATTTTACTTATCCTTTTCTTCTCATTTAAGTTTTAGAATTTTTTTTGAAAAAATAATTTTCTCTACCTCATGAAAATATGCACAATTTTTTAGTATTTTTTTTTAATATATATTTTTTAGTTTGTAATTAACATTATATTTTTTTAATTATGTTTTGTATACAAATATTTTTTTATTTAACATGTCTATTTAATATCCATATTGCTTTTAATTATTTAATTTTAAATTAAATTGGCAAGATATTGTTCATTATTATTAAATCACATAGCAATAAAGTTGAATAATACTTTCTTTCTAATAATAAACACCATATCAATTTTTTTTAGGTTTTTGTAATTTTATTTTAAATAGTTATTATTTAATATCAAATAATGGTAAAGATAAAATTTATTATTATTAAATAATATAATATAAAGTACGTCTAGTCAATTTCATATCATTTGCAATTGATTAAATATACAAAAGGGTATTCTTGTAATCATCATATATCTTATTTGGATTCCAATGAAAGTAAATAACATGAATTAGTTTCTGATTCCGATTCTAGACAACTCCTAGTAAACAACATCAATGGAATACAATTTTCATTCTGATTGATTTCATTCCAATTGATTTTCATTCCAATTGGTTATTATTCTAATTCATGGTAAGTAAACGGGACCTAAATTAAAATCTAAGGGACCAAAAGTGTATTTTACCCTTATATAAACTATTAATAGATTTAAATAGATAAATAAATATATATTCCAATCACTTACGTCTCGAGATTTGTAGCGCAGTTAAATTTAACGAGGTACCTAACAATTCCATTCACTTACGTCTGCTTCCTTTTTCTTTGCAGAATAAGGCGAAAGATTGGTTGGAGACCCTACCAGCAAAATAGCATCTCGACATGGGATGAGCTTGCCCAAGCCTTCCTGAATAAATTCTTACCACCAGCAAAATCCCAGAGGTTGAGGAACGAGTTCAACAAATTCAAACAAGCTGATAATGAGCAGCTGTATGAGTCCATGGAAATGTTCAAAGAGTTGCTAAAAAAATGCCCTCAACGTGGATATCCCAATTGGCTTCAAGTATAATCTTTTTACAATGGTTTACCAAGTACTAACAAGTTGATCATGAATGCAACTGTTGGAGGATCGATTTTCTCTAAAACCTCAGGAGTTGCCCAATCTTTGTTGGAAGACATGGCCACCACGAGTTATAATTGGCCATCAGAGAGGACTACAAAGAAGGTTGTCGGGATTTATGAGCTTGCTGAGGTAAGTTCCCTTAAGACTCAAATGGCTTTGCTAACTAACGCTCTGAATAACTTGCGATGCCAAGCAACATAAAATCTATAGCTTCTTTGGCAGCGTGCAATGCCTATTAGATGAACCATGGGTAGGAAATGGAGCAAGCCCACTATATTAATAGAAATTTTCGATATCAGCAGCGAGCCCCCATGCAAAATTAGTTTCATTCTCAACAACTCCAGTTGCCCACTCACTACCACCCAGGTTTACGTAACCATGAAAATTTTTCGTATGCTAACACGAAAATTGTTTTGTTAGGACCTCTGGAATTTGCATCTTCATCTTCCCAGCAACAGCCAGACGATTCATCTCTTAAAGAGATGCTAGAAACCTTTATTGTTGAGTCCTAGAACAGAACGGTTGCCCTGGAGAACAAGTAGAGAGTCAGGAAAAGGCTTTGAAAAACCTTGAGGTGCAGGTAGGATAGATTGCCACTACATTGAACACGATGCAGGAGGGTAAGTTTCGAGTAATACGGAGCTGAATCCTAAGGAGCATTGTAAGGCTATTACACTGCGTAGTGTTAAGTCATTAGCCAAGCCCGAACAAAGAGTTGAAGCCGCCCCAGCTAAAGAGAAGGATGAGAACAAAAATGGGGAGAAGCAGAAGGAGCTAAAGGAAAGAATAGAAAAGAAAGTTGAGGAGAAATCTGAGGGAGTGCCCTCTAGTTCAGGGAAGTGTTCTAACCCTGTTTCTATTATTCCTAATCATATTCCCTACCCTCAGCGTTATCAGAAAAAGAAAGATGATGCCCAGTTTACTAAATTCTTGAATATTTTTAAAAAACTGCACATTAACATCTCGTTTGCAAATGCGTTGGAACAAATGTTGAACTACGTAAAATTCATGAAGGATGTGTTATCCAAGAAGGTTTGGGTAGTTCGAGAAAGTCAGCTAATTAGAGGAGTGCAGTGCAATCATTCAGCGAAAGTTACCAGAGAAACTCAAGGACCTAGGGAGTTTTACCATCCCTTGTACCATTGGTTACATTTCTGTTGCACATGCTCTATGTGATTTAGGTGCATCAATTAATCTAATGCCTCTGTCTGTGTTTAGGAAATTAAACTTGGGAGGGATACAACCGACCATCATTTCGCTGCAGCTTGCATATCGTTCTTTGACCTTATTTAAATGTATTATTGAAGATGTGTTGGTTAAAGTTGATAACTTTATTTTCCCTACATATTTTATTGTGTTGGATATGGACAAAGACACCAAGGTGCCCATCATTCTTTTACGATCATTCCTAGCCACATGAAAGGCCCTCATCGATGTTCAGCAAGGTAAACTCACCCTAAGGGTGGACGAGGAAGAGGTAATCTTTAATATCTATTGATCAATGCAATATCCGGATGAGGTACCTACTTGTAATAGGATAGATGTTATAGATTCTCTTGTTGCTGAACTGAGATCTGTTATGTTGTCTTCTGCTGAGATTTATAAGAAAAGCATGTTGAATATTGATTGTGATGATGTGGATATTCTAGAGATTGATTGTGATGATGTGGATATGCTGGAAGATAATGATGATCTAGAATCTTTTGATGAATTATCTATTTGCCTCGTTGAGCTTGAGCATGAGCATTTACATATAGAACATATCCATGCTTGTGAGTCTGAGAAACCCTGTGCTGTTGAAATGAAGTTGCTGTCTGACCATCTTAGATATGCATATCTAGGTGAATCCTCTATTTTTCCTCTAATTATTTCGAATGATCTAACTAAAGTAGAGGAAGATAGATTGTTAGAGGTCTTGCACACTTATAAATCTGCTATAAGATGGTCGATTAGTGATCTTAAGGGTATAAGTTCTTCCATAGTCATGCATAAGATCCTCATGGAGCATTCATATAGGTCATCTATTGAGCATCAGAGAAGGTTGAACCCTGTTATGAAAGATGTAGTTAAGGCTGAGGTGCTTAAACTGTTGAATGCAGGGATTATCTATGTTATTTCCGATAGTGCATGCGTAAGTCTTGTTCAAGTAATGCCTAAGAAAGGAGGATGATTGTTCTTAAAAATGAGCATGATGACTGTATCCCCACTAGAACTATAACAGGGTGGCGTGTTTGTATCGATTATAGGAAGTTGAATAAGACTACTAGGAAAGATCATTTTTCACTTCCTTTTATTGATCAAATGCTTGACAGACTTGCTAGATATTCCTATTATTGTTTCTTCGATGATTTTTCAGGTTATAATCAGATTGCTATCGCTCTAGAGGACCAGAAGAAGACCACATTCACATGTCCCTTCGGAACATATGCTTTTAGGAGAATGCCCTTCGGATTGTGCAGTGCACTAGCAACTTTTCAGCGATGCATGATGGCAATCTTCCATGACTTTATGGAGGACATCATGGAGGTTTTCATGGATGACTTCTCGGTATTTGGCTTTACTTTGAGATTTGTTTAGCTAACCTCTCTCATATTTTGCAGCGATGTCGGGAAACTAACCTTGTCCTTAACTGGGAGGAATGCTGGTTTATGGTCAAGGAAGGAATTGTCCTAGGCCACAAAGTTTCAGCGAGAGGTTTAGAGGTTGATCGAACCAAAACTTTTGTTATCGAGTAGTTGCCACCTCTAGGGAACGTGGAGGGAGCTTAGAGTTTCTTGGGGTATGCGATGTTTTTTGGCCATTTCATTCAAGATTTTTCATAAATCACTAAACCCCTCTACAATTTATTGGAAAAAGATTATGTGTTTTTCTTTGATGATGCATGTTAAATGCTTTCCATATTTTGAAGGAAAAATTGATATCTGCTCCCATAATTGTTGTGCCTAATTGGAATGAGCCTTTTGAAATTATGTGTGATGCAAGTGACTTTGCATTAGGTTCTATTCTAGGACAGAGATGCGATAAGCTATTTAGGGCTATATACTATGCTAATAAAACTCAACAGAACTACACTACTACTGAAAAAGAGATGCTAGTTGTTTTTTTCGCTTTTGATAAGTTTAGGCCCTATTTGCTAGGATCAAAATTCATTGTTCACACTGATCATTCTGCTTTAAAATTGTTGTTCAATAAGAACGATGTGAAACCGAGGTTGATTCGTTGGGTACTTCTTTTGCAGGAATTCGATTTTGAGATTAAAGATCGAAAGGGCTGTGAGAACGTGGTGGCTGACCACCTCTCGAGGATAGAGAATGGAGCCATGGAGCAAAGTCTTCCTATTACCAAGGACTTTCCCGATGAGAAGTTGTATCAGGTAAGTACTAGTGTTTCTTGGCATGTTGATTATGTGAATTACCTTGCTGCTAGAATGCTTCCACCTGATCTCAACACCCAACAGAGCAAACGATTTTTGCATGAGGTATGCTTCTATCTTCAGTATGACCCGCTTTAATTTTAAATTTGTGCTGACCATGTAATCAGGTGATGTGTGTCCATTGAGGAAAGTGCACAAATCATAGCCCAGTGTCACTCCTCACCGTGTGAAGGCCACTTTGGCCCGATCCTTACAGCTGCCAAGGTATTACAGTGTGGTTTCTATTGGCCTTCGCTATTTAAAGACTGTTATACTTTTTAAAGTTGTGCGATCGGTGCCAATGTACAGGTAACATTTCTAGACCCCATGAGATGTCTGCTAATCCTATCTTAGAGGTAGAGTTGTTTGATGTTTGGGGTTTGGATTTCATGGGACCTTTTCCTCATTCTTCTGATTGTTATGTCTATATTATAGTTGTTGTAGACTATGTGCCTAAATGGGTAAAGGCAGTGGCCACTAGGAAAAATGATGCCTATGTGGTTTTAAAATAAACATATTTTCACATGTTTTGGCACAATTTTGCAATAAGATGTTTGAGTCTCTATTAGCTATATATGGGATTGGGCATAGAGTGTCTTTGGCATATCGTCCCCAGACTAATGGACTTGCTGAAATATCTAACATGGAGATCAAATAGATTCTGGAGAAAATGTTCAGAACGAGCAGAAAGGACTAGTCCCTTAAGCTGAATGATGCTCTTTAGGCATATTGGACCGCTTTCAAAACACCAATTGGCACTTCACAGTAGAATTTGGTGTTTGGGAAGAAGTGTCACCTGCAAGTGGAGCTTGAACATCGAGCTTATTGGGCCATCAAGAAGCTAAACTTGGATCTTTAGAAGGCAGGTGAGCATAGATTGCTACAACAAACGAGCTCGAGGAGTTCAGAAGCTGAGCCTACGAGAATGCTAAGCTTTATAAGGAGCGGATCGCAAAATGTCATGATCAACGCATACTTCACAGTTCTTTCCTTCCAAATCAAAAAGTTTTATTGTTTAGCTCACATTGGCGTTTATTTCCAGGAAAACTTAAGTCTCGATGGTCGAGCCCCTTCGTCATCAAAGAAGTATTCCCTTATGGGGTCGTCAAGCTGCAATCTAGGGATGGATTGATCGTCAAGGTTAACAAACAGTGAGTGAAGCCCTATCATGAAGATGAGGAGCGAAAGTTGGAGGACATTTGTCTGAACGAGTCCCCTTGAGCTGAGAATTGGTCTAGCTAGAGACGTTAAGCGAATCGCTTCCTCGGAGGCAACCCAAGAAATTTTATTTTCTTCTTTTATTAGTTTAGTGTTGTTAGTTTGTTGTTTGCTCAGATCTCACGAATTTTGCACATATTTCCCTCTTTATTAGGAGCCATAGCATGTTCGTACTCAACCCACTGGCCTGTCGTGTAGTCGACCTTCCTATACTCCAGGCCAATACTAATTCATTTCCTTGCTTTGTCTTTTTTGTTCATACATTGAAGACAATGCATGTTTTTACTTTTCAGGTAGGGGTGTTCTGATTACTGTGTGCTAATAGGCTAGATTTTGATGTGTGTTGAGTTCCTGAGAATTGTGGCTTTCTGATTTGTTGGATTTGTTGAAACTGTGGATAATTTTTTCGATTTAATGTTGTGATTGAGTGTCCGCCTGACTCTGTGTTTAATGTAGAACTTTTGATTATTGCATGTTGAGGACTATGAGTTTCTATGATTTTCTATGACATGCATGTAAGTTGAAATAGAGAGATTAGTAGGCAAACTTCTGATGTGAGTTATATCTGAAATCCCTCTTGGAATTCTTTGTATTTTGAGCACGTAGTCCCCTGATTAGAGTCATGAAGATTTAGGGTGTCGTTAAGGAGGTTGAACTTATGATGTTCCAAAATGGGCTGGTTATTGGAGAGTGAGCTTCTAAGTTAAGTAGCTTTTGCTGAAAAGAAAAAGAGTAAAAGAAATAAAGGAAGTGTGGTGTGCTTAATAAAGAGTCTAAAGAGGTCGTCACTCCACCTTTCCTGTGTGCCTAAAAGCACTAAAGGAGAATGAGTGTTGTCCTAGGATAGACGGGTTGCTCGTAGTTGGATACTCAGGACCTAGAAAGCGAGGGTAAGCCAGAACGAAGGTAGCACATCTTGATTAGGCCCCGCTTTCGACAACTGAGAAGGGTTTGTTGTATTGCTCGTAGTTAGATGCTCAGCGCCTAGGAAGCGGGGGTAAGCCAGAATGAAGGTGATACAACCTTTCCTTCTAGCAAAAGAAAAAGAAAAGAAAAAGAAAAAGAGAAGCAAGAAAAAGAAAGAAAAAGCTCACTTAAACTAAAACTATTCACTTGAGATTAACTTAGTTTCAGAGAGGGGCATCTTGGGAAAAACTTAACTAAAAGCATCCAAGGCTTGTAGGGACTCGAATGGGATGGACTTGCATACACACACAAGGAAGGATAAGATTTGGCTTTCGGCTTTCTTGTTGATAGAATGTACTAGAACATTTCTCTGATTGTGCTCATTATGTGTAATTAAGCATTGAGTTAGGAGTTTTAATCATGCAAGCATTGAAGTTCTATTATTTGTCTGGTTTTACTTTTACTCGGGACTAGCAAAACTCTAAGTTTGGGGTAGTTGATAGCACTCTAGAAAGGGCGATTTTAGTACCTAAATTATAGAGGTTTTGTGGGATTTCATGTGTACTTTGATGCATTTATTGTTGAATTTTGTAGGAACCCAGTATTACGAGATGAAAATAAGGATCTGTGTCAAATTGGGGTGAAAAACGGGCCCAAGATGAGAAAAACGGCAAAGGAATGAAGAAAAAGGGCTCAAATTAGTGAATACCCGAGGGGCGGCATTGTGGCATTATCATTGGGCGTCTCAACGCCCAAATCTGCAGAAAATCATGCCCTCGAATGAACAAGGTCGAGACGTTGTTCCAGAGTGTCTCGACACTGTAGAGCAAGCAACGCTCTACGCCCATCGCGCATGCACACGTGCCCCAAAAGTGACACCACTACCATGCATCTGCCCTTGAGCACGCGCACCTACCGCACATGTGCCAACCTGCACACATGTGCAGCGTCTCGACGCTATCCCTAGCATCTCAACACTATCGACAGATTAGTATAAAGCTATCTTTTCGCGATTAGGGCTTGAAGGCTCAGTTTTTTGTGCGAATTTGGACGGATTTCGACGAAAATTTTTTAGTATCACTTTTTGGAAGGTTAGAGGGTCTCGGGGTGCTCGGGATTGGATTTTCTCACCTCGAGAAGTGTGCCCATGGCAAAAACGACGTGGATTTCACCTAGGAGTCTTCTCCTCTTTTTCCATTTCAGTTTCCTTATTTTTTCTGTTGATTTTCTAGGCTAAAAGTATAATGTACAGTAGCTAATTTAGTTTGATTTTAGGGTGTTGGGACTTAATGACTTAATATTGGAATGCATTAAATTCTTATTTGCCTTTTAATTTCTAGCTTTATTGTCCTTCAATTAAATGGCCATTAATTGTTAGGTTTTTGCATTTTTTGTCTTGCTCAATAGAGAGAGTAATAAATTAGGCCATGAGAATTAAACTTATGCTCTTTTTTGCACGAGAGTGATAGGAGAGTGTTGGAGTCGGTGATGACTAATTTATTTTCCAATTGTTTGTTTTAATTGCAAGAAATTGGGTTAGGATAGATAAATGAGGGTGGTTGAGCTCGAGGGAGGAAACCCGAATTAATGAAATTCTAGACTTAGGCGAAAAAGAATAGAAAATGCATTTTGGTAGTAAATTAATTGTTTAATCGGGTCGTTAAACACGTCAACACCCTAGAATCATCTTTCCCTTGATTTACTTCACCATTAGCGAGCATTTTTTATTGCTTTCCTTTATCTCTATTTTGTTGCATGACCTATTGATCCCTAAATAAAATCAAAAGAATTAATCGATAAATACAAAAATTTGAAATCGTGATTCTTTGAGGCTTTGTTGGGTGCAATCAACGTCGTATTACTATGATTGACCCGTACACTTGCGGTGACGCTTTGTTGGATGCGATCAATGCCCGCTTCCCCCTCAAACTAGAGTTGAGGCCTCCAAACCTTCCTTTACACGCCATAGATGATATAAATAAGCAAACGAACTCTATTTGAAGGTAAGCACACATTTCCCTCCAAAATCCCTACCACTAAGCTGAATTTGCCTCTAACTTGAGCATCAGAGTGTACAGGCACAGCCCCATGCTGGGATGAGATTCTTTTGCAGGTCACTTCGTTCACTTTGGCTAACCTCAGTATGCAGTTTCTAAGAAGGGAATTTTTGTGCACCAATAGTGTATACAAATTATTAAAAATAATTTTTTTGCATACCTACATATCTCGAACTCCATTCACTAAAATTAAACATAAAATTTAAGAGATAAAAATAAGACATTATATAAAGGATAAAATAGACTTTTGGTCCCTGAGATTTGAGTTTAGTGTATATTTGGTCCCTTAAAAGGAACACTTTAGTTACTAAAGTTTGGAAAATAGTTCTAAATGGTCTCTAAATGATGTGACAGTTGCTTTGGTGATTAAATTACAGTGACATGACAATTTTAAATGAAATGAAAACAACTATAATTTGAGTATTATTATATATAGTGATTTGTACTTTATTCTCCTTCATCCTTGTTCCCCTAATCATTTGTTTCCATCTTCTCCCGCAAAGCCTTAAGCCCATCATTGGGCCACCATGCAATCTTCTTGACTAATAGAAGAAAAGATTACTCTTTTCCTCTGTTTATCTAATCATTTTACTCTATGTTCACAGTTTCTCCTTTTGAATCATTCCTCCTCTTAATCTCTCTAATTTTTTTTTGTTTAATTAATTTTATCCCCTTTGATTTCCTTTGCAACTCTGCAACATGAACTGAGAAGCTAACTAGGGTTTCTCTTTGATGTGGTCCCAAATCATTTGATTTTTTCTTTTTTTGTGGAGAATCACCC
>JAOANK020846855.1:0-10378 GCA_026257165.2 Telfairia occidentalis | reverse complement strand
AAACTGGTCTATTAGCAATACATGTCTATCAATGCTATCACTAATAGACATCTATCAGTGATATATAAAATTTTCAATATTTGCCCTATGTGCAAATTATTTTTCTATGTGACACATTTGCAAATATGGCAACAAATTTTGACATCGATTATAATTTTCCTAAATTAATATAACACTTATATTAATTCTCATGGTCTTTAATCCCTGCATACTATATATTATAACAATTATAACACACTTGCAATGCATGTAGCATGATTATCCTATGATGGAGTTTTTAAATTTATATGACATACATTATGCTATAAGATTTAATTTAATTTAACCATACATTCACAATGCATAATAAATTTAACAAGCTAAAATTGGTTGATTTTGGCATCACAAGTACACAATAAGCTAAATTATTACAATAATAATCTCCAAATGTGCTTGAACCGACTCGAATTGCTTTGAACCAGCTTGAACCATGTGGAATATGGACTGAATCGGCCTCGAAAAAACCAAAACAGGGCTGAACCATGAGGAAGCAACTTCGCAGCTGGAGGAGGAAGTGAAAACTAAGTACCCCGATCTATTTCAGGAATAGCAACTTTCGAGGATGAAAGTTCTTAAGGTGGGTTAGTTGTAATATCTTGTATTTTATTAATTCATATTATGAGTTGTTTTGAATTAATTAAGGGCCTTTATGTGTGTTAGAGCGGGCAATTAATACTTATGTGATTTATTGAATTAAGGGGGTTTTCTTTGTTTATTTTGTGAAAATTGGAGAAAATTAAAATAATGCCAAACTTGTCATTCGCAGAATTAGGGCTAAGGTTTTAGGGTTGAGGTGAACCCTATAAATATATTGTTAGGGACTTTAGCCACCAAAGTCGTTTTCATATTCCAAAAAGAAAAAAAAATGATTTTTCTCTCATTCTTCTTTTCCTTTTCATGCAAAGGGTCTTCCTCCTTCTCGAAAATTTTCCCTCTCACACTTATCTCCTCCTCAACGACTATAGTGGGCGGTGGTAGAGGCTGATCGGCGGTAGTAACGGCGGTAGGTGGCCAACAGGGTGTTTTCTTTCTTTTCCTTGATCTTTTCCTATTTTCCTTGCTCTGTTCAAGCTCTCCTTCTGGGGGCACCCTCATCTTCATCTTCCTGTGTCTCAAACAAAATAGGTAAGGTAGAGAAGTCGTCGATCTTTGTGTTTCCCAAGTTTTTCCCTTTGTAATCATGTTTTCCTTCTTTTCTCAGCCATTAAGGAAGTGTTTTAGCAAAACAAAGGGTCGAAAGAAGCATGGAGTCAAGTTCTACGCATTGGTGAAAGTTGAATCACAATCAAAGGTGCAATGAGGCGGCACGTAGAGTAGAGAAAGTTTGCAGCTACGGCGCGTGTAACATGCACCAACCTTGTTTGTGCAAGTGTAGGCACATGACAACTCCGATCAGTGAAATTTTGGTAGCGTTGGATTTTTTAGGGTGAGTGGATTCCGAATCTAGGCTCTGTTTGTCCACTCAAGGCAGCACGTAGGATGCATGCACCATACGTCAGCGGCGTGCGAGCTACGGCTGGTTTAGGAAAAGTAGTATATTCCCTACGTCGGTTGCCCCTCAAAAACCCTAACTTTCCTTTTGAATTTTAGATTATTTGGAATTTTAGAAGTAATTAGGGTGTTTTGGGAATTTGGACCTAGGTTGCTTAAGGAATCGATTATTGTTTTTCTTGAAATTTACTTGTTGTTTCCTTTAGGCTAGAGCGGTAAGGGACTTCGTTCCTAGATAAACCATTGGGCTAGGTCAGTAATTGTTTGACTTGTTTTGATGTGTGTGTTGAATATGCCTATCTTATGTGTTTTGAGAATGTGAGCATGATGATAGGTTAGTTTGTTGAGAATGATGTGTGGAAGGTGGTTTATGTAGATGCTATATGTTATAGGCATCATATTTGATTGGTATGTGGATATTAGAGGCATTAATTGAATGTTGTATATGTTGGATGCTTGAAAATTTTAGATTTATGATATATGATGTTGGGACCTATTCATAGTTATGGTTTGTGTGTTGCATGACCATTTGTTGGTGTTATACCATCTCTGCTTAGTGCTGTGTTGAAGACCTCTATGAGATGCATTCTCTACTTTGTGTTGCTGTGTGCTTATTTGAGGTTTCTCCATGGGATTTCGTATCTATGCTTAGTGTTGTAATAAGAACCTCCATGAGATGCATTCTCTACTTTGTGTTGCTGTGTACTTATTTGAGGTGCCTCGAGATGGTATACTCCTATGAGAGATAGGGAGTAGGTCCCAAATGAGATGTATGACTGTGTGTGCTTGAAGGTCCTACCCCAAGGGTCGGAGTTACTTATTGGGTACTTTTTACAAGGGTCGGAGTTACTTATTGGGTATTTTTTATATTCAACCTATTCTTTTTATTTTCTTTTAAGTAAGGACAAAGTCTATCGAGCTGGTTGACAAGAAGAAGGTTGTGAATAGGGTCATTGTCACTAGTTTAGGTTTTCGAATTTAGTTGATTTCATTGTTTTATTTATTAGTTTTTGAATCGTTATTCAGATTTGAACATTACTTTTACTTATGCCTGGTTATTTGTTGCTTTTATTTAAATATCGGGATCCCAATATATTTCTATTAAGACTAAAACCTACTTATTTCCATCTTTATATATACTAATAGTTATTTTTTAACTAAGTAAACTCGTAAATTTTCTTAACTTCGACCGTGCATGCTAGTAGTGGCCTTAAGTAGGCTTACCTTCCTTTCAACCTTGTAGAGATTAGTTGTGGGTTTTGGGATAGTCTTCATGCATGTTTAGCTATGAGAGGTTTGTTGAAGCCTTTGAAGTCCCGAAAATTTAGGCCATCAAGCTCGTCGGGATAACACGTGCACTCCCAAGACATCTAATGAATTTTTTGTTTATCAAGTGTTGAACCCCACCAAAACTTGGCAAAAAGCTAGGACAGATCATTACAAAAAGGTACATGTAAACACTCATGGCAATATGTTGGTATAGCTTGCTCCACACTTTTAATCAACACTTTCTTTCCTCCCATTAAGAAGAAGTTTCCTTTCCACCCTTGCATAAGCTTCGGTATCCTATCTTTTTTTAAATCCCAATTATTCTCTTTCCTTGGTGAAAAAGTAGAAGGGAGTTCGGGATATGAGCCAAGTGAGTTAACAAGGAGGGACACCGACCATAGATGGGAGATAGAGCTCTTGGTCGATTGATTTTTTTTTTTTTTTTTGAGTTCAACAACATGTAGGAGTGGGGGATTCGAACCTATGACTTCTTGGTCATGGAAATATGTCTTTAACCAGTTGAGTTATACTCAGTTTGGCGATTTTGATTGATGTTAGGCAAGAAACAAATGGCTAATTTTGTAAAATTCACAAATTGTCTAGATGCCTTTCGATATATCAAGGGTACCTTTTTTAAAGTCAAAAAAAAAAAAGAGGTATAAATATGAAAATTGGATGTAATGTCTATTTTACATAGTGTTAGGTGCTATATCGAAGATACTTTGATATATTATTCACATATCAAATAATATAAACAAAATCTGGTTTTTTGGATGGTTTACCACGCATCTTTGCATATTCAAGGTTGCTGGCTTGATCTTAAAGTCAGAAGTTTCCCTTGTATTTTTTCCATTTTGTTCCCCTCTCTTCTCTCTTCTCTCTTCTCTCTTCTCTCTTCTCTCTTCTCTTCTATCCCCCCATCCCACTACCCCACCGGGGCTTTTTTTTTTTTCCTCTTAAATTTCATTATTATTATCTAAATAAAATTGACTTTCTTAAAAAAAAATAACATATCATTAATAATTTTGATCTATTATCTTGATAAAATTTTAATTAGATTTCTTTTTAGATTTATGTTTTAAACATTAAGCATACACATTTTTTAAATATTATGACTTTAATTTTTTTCCCTTTGAAACAATATTGTTATTTTCAAACCAATTACATCAATGTTTTTTTAAGATTCCAAGCACATCATCTTATTATTGAATCATCGGGACTTGAAATTTTTTCTTTGAAGCAAGATTGCCATTATCAAATCAATTATATCAATATTTGTCTAATATTCCATGTATATCATCTTATTATTAAATTATCGGTCAATACTTATTAACCAAAATTTTATATCAATAAATTATTTAAATTTATATTTATTTTTTAATTTTTAATATTATCTATTATTATATTAATACATATATTTAACTTGTAGGTATTGATATATATGCTAAAATAGTAGTTTATAACTTAAATAAGCTTGTTTTAAAGTTTCACATAACAAATCATAATATTTTTTATAAGTTTCGTGATATATGCGAGTTTTTCCAGAATATCGGTCAATATTCAAATATTCCTAAATCTGAGTTACCGATATTAATATTGATATTTTCATCCTTCTTTTGACATGCAATAAGGTTGTCTCTTGAAAATTGTAAAATTTTACAATGATATAAATGTTAAAGCTGGAAGGGTATTTTCAACCTTTATACATATGTATGATCAGTACTCAATCTGCAAGTTTTATGAGGAAAAAAAAAATATTCAATCTGCAAGTAGTGAGAAAAACAATATTTGAGTAAATATTATCGACATATACAGTTTATTAAAAAATTAAAAAAGAATAAAAAAAATATCTCAGTGATAATAAAAACAATAATTTGAGATTAAATGGTATAAATTTAATTTCCTTTTTTTTTTTGGGTGCTCTTTTTTGTTTTAGAATATTAGAGCCAAAAATGGAATTAAGAATCTCCTCGTTCAAGGCTTTTGAGGGCAAAATCAAAGGCGTACTTAAAAGAGAAAAAAAAATGTTCTAAAAAGGAATATCTCATGAAATATATGAGGTAAAAAAACCCACCCAAACCTATTAAATAAACAAATCAAATAGTTAAGGCATAATTTTCACGGCAAAAAAATCATAGGTTCGAATCTCCATTTCTACATTGTTGAACTCAAAAAAGATTGTACTAAAAAAACTCAAAAAGACAAATCAAATAGTTTTTTGGTCGATTAATTTGTTTAGTTGGTTTTCAATCAAATCAAATTCAATTATATGCGCCTATAGGGGTGTTCGTAGGTTGGATTGGGTTGAGTTCTATGAAATTTTAAACCCAATCCAATTGTTCGGATTGCACATTTGTATAACCCAAATAACCTGTTAAGTTATCAATCCAACTCAAACCAAGTTGCAATTAAAATTACACCTTATAATTGTTAATTAAAATTATTTAACTTTCAAATATGTATTTGATTAAAAGTGTTAGGTAAGAATTAGATTGCTTGAAAATGTCGAATAATTAACATAATTCATACTATTGTTGTTTGGATCTAAAATGCTTTTGAATTTGAAATAGAAATCATCTTGAATTAGAAGTAAACTTTAGATATTAATAAATTTATAAAACTTAGAATTTTATATTATCGTGGGTTGGGTTGAGTGGGTCGGTTCAATATAGTGGACCCAAGAACGGAACCAACCAGATCGAATTAGGAAAAAATGAATCCACTTTAACCTAAATTAATTTTTCACTCAACTCAAATTGCATGGAATGGGTTACTCGGATTTTTTGGATTATAGATTCTTAACATCCCTAATATGTGGCCGGTTTTCCGTTAAACATATGCTAGGCCAAATCGAAACCAACCATTATTTATTTTTTTATCTTTTTAATTTTTTATATTTATTTTGAAACATGAACATAACCAATTACATAATATTATTAAGAGGAAAATCAACTTTTAAAGGTATTAATTTATACCTCTCTTTATTTTATGAAATTGAGTGTCCTCATTTTTTTTTTTTTACCTTATATTTAATTTCAGCTAATTTACTAATTAATTTTAACAATAAATAAATAAATAATCTCTCAAAACTCTTTAACTATCATAAAAATTAAGCTTTCCACAATATTAAGTTCAATCAATGTACAAAATTGATCATGAAATAATTGAATACATAAATTTCAAAAAAAAAAAAAAAAAACCCTATTGTCATTTTTCTCCAAGATCACTTTAAAATCCTATTAGACATATATTTTATAATTTATTAAACACTCATGTGAATATTGTTTTTGGAAAAAAAAAAAATCTATTTTTACATCTCTAAACTTTGTATCAATTTTCACAGCTTTTATTTTTCATCAATTTTGATCATAATTGTAGATAATTTTTATATTTTTTTACCTTTTACTCAATTTCCACTAATTCAAATATTAATTTTAATTAAAAAAATAATGTAAAAGACTCCAAAAACTAGATAATTTAATAAAAATAAAGTTTCGTTCAAATTTAAGTTTGATTAATGCACAAAATTGAATATTAAATCACTCCATTAAAACTTACAAATTTCTACAAAAAAAAAAAAAGAAAAAAACCAATTCTAGTGTTATTTTTATGTCTGCATTTTATTAATATCATACAAAACATATTTTATAATTCTTTAGACATACATAAAAATATTCTTTTCAACAATCTTTGAAACCAAAATCTATCTTTTCCCATACTTTTTTTTAACGATTCTTCAAACAAAAACTTTTTCGGCCATAACAATTATAACAATTATTGAAGTTTAAGATAAAGATTTTAATACAAATTTAAAATGTAATTTGATAAAATTAAAAATTTAAGGTGAAATTGATACATTTTACCAAGTTGTTTCTCAAAATAATAATAATAAATAAATAAAAATAAAAAAAATTAGCAAGTTTTAGGGTAAATTTCGATATTTTCCCTAGTATTAATAATTTAAAGAAAATTTAATTATTTCTAACAACAATTTTGAAACTGTAATTGAAATTTTTTTTAAAAAAATTGAAACTGTAATTTAACGTTTCAATAAAACCCTACCTATCCCCCATCCTCTATTTTCATTTCTCCTCTATATCTTCCCTTCATTTTTTTTTTCTGATTTTCGTTCGTCTCTATTAAGAAATCTGCATGCCAGATTATGGGTTTAAATTCTCACCCCAAATGTTGTTGCACTAAAAAAAAGAAATCTGCATGATCCACAAAACATTATAAATATATCTGCAAATCGCCCGAAGAACTGTAAAATCGATAGTCAAATAATAAACTCTCTTCTCTTGCTTTCTTTGAGAAACCCCTTTTTGTAATCCATTCATCGTGTAAAGTAAAGGTTGGGAAAATCGCCGATGGAAACCAACATGGTCGGACTTCAATAATCTAATAATATTCGTTTTCAATTGGGCGATTTTGGGCCTTATTATTCTGAAAAAATATTGGTGGATGTGGTTGTGTTTGCAGACGTGCGGGCTGAAAATCGATACCAGAGCGGAGGGATGGCACAAAACGATGATGAGAATGTTGAGGGAAATCAAAGGTAGTTCACAAATAATGACGCATTGAAATGGTTGGTTAGTTTGCTGTAATTTATTAATTTTATTGTTTGGATTTTTTTAGGGCTGTCATACAGCATAGACGCAGAAGGAGGAATGGCGTACGTTTCAGGGAGAATAGATCCAGGCAAGCTTATGGCAAAGCTAATGGATGCAGGAAAACATGTGGAGCTTTGTTGGGTGATGGCTGTGAATGAAAATAATAACAACAACAATTTTGGGTATAATGGAGCCACAGAACCCTATTGGGACCCATCTCCATATCGTCAACGATACCTTATTCCAAATTCATATTACCCCAACCACAGCCACAACCACAACCACAGCATATATGAACAAACCCCTCATTATTACCCTCTCCCAAATTCTTATCATCCATACCATTACCATTAGCACAATTCCCATCGATTCTACTTCAAATAGTATTCAACACTTTTTTTTTTTGTTGCTGTTGGATACTGTTTTTTGTTTTTTGCATTAGAGAGAAAAAAAAAAATTTCACACAATAAATTTTGAGTTTTGGAGTTTTAGTTTTGACCACCTAGGGATACTAGATTCTGAAAATGAGCATAAAGTTTTGGGAACATTGTTACTGTTGTTGTTATTGTTTATCATTAAGTCTGGTTGGTTTTTGTTCGTATTATTATGATAGAATCTACTTATATAAGGTGCATGGCTAGGGCATTGATAACATATTTCTTTCATCATCTTCTTGCTGTGGTGTCGCAGCCAATAAAAACTTTCTTTGGCAACTACATGTAGCTTCAGATTTCTTTATGTTGCTTTGCATCTATTAACTTTTTTGCAGTTCCAATCAGCCCGAATTTGATTCCTTTGGTTTCTGAAGAGAACTGTCGTTTCCAAGCTCAAGGTTTTGAAGATAGTCTTTGTTTCTGGGATTTGTTCTATCCCATCAATCTCCTTCAACTTGTGAATTACGTTTATTTACTATGTGCTTGGCCTACTGCTAGTTGTATTTGATTTAATTCTTGAGAGAACGACGATCGAGGATCGAACATTATATGTATGTATTTTCTTCCCTATCATTAAGTCATTGACAAAGATCGATTGATTCAAAGCCTATGGTGGTTTAGTGTTCTCATATATTTACTTTGCAGGTGGTGCAATTACTCAATTGTAGATTGGACATTTCCTCTTCTTGCAAGCAGCAGTGCTGACAAACTCCCATTTGGATCGGTTGTCGTAAATGGTTGGAATTGGATCGTTTGTATAGTTTGATTTGAATGTGTTATTAGTATGACTTTGTGTATTTATTTGGTGAGATGATTTTGGCCAATTTCTCTGGTTTAGTTTTTAGAAAGTATAAATTTAATCACCAATCATGGTCTTCCTAGAGTTGTGTTTGTAATATGTATGAAGAGGGCAGAGTACCAAGTTGGATCAAAATATACACTAAAGTCAAGGGGAGCTTCTTAGCAACAAATATATAAACTTGATTTGTACTATTGGTGTGTCTATTTTGCATCCTGTTACTTTCTGTCGTCCCCCTTACTTGCCAAATTGTAAAGGGAAGAGAAAATTTGAACTTCTCTGATTTATAAAAATTCTCTCTATCTTTTGCTTTGCTCTCTCAGTCCTTTATTGTTAATTGGATAAAGGTGAACGAGAATTGAAGAACAGATTCTAAGAAGGTTTACTGAGATGAAAAACTTGAGAATTTTAGATTCATCGAACAATTTCTCTCTCTATCTGACTCTTTCCCTGTATTTTTTATTTTTTTTGAAATCAAAATCAAGATCAGGAAACCACGAAAACCTACCATTACAATCACTAGAGATATAATTTTGAGAACACAATGAGGAAAAATGGTATTCCACTCTCTCCTGCGGGCTCACCTTTCTTTTTTTAGTCGAAAAAAATGTGGGTCAATTCAACTTTTTATTTTATTTTATTTTATTTTTTGAGTTCACAAGATGTGGGATGGAAGAATTTGAAATCACGACTTCTTGGTCAAGAAGATATGTCTTTAATCAATTGAGCTATGCTCGTTTGTTTTTTTTTTTTTTTTTAAGTCGAACAATTGTGGAGAACTAGTCGGGACTTAGGTATTAACATAAGTAATAATAATACTTTTTTTTAGCTTGACAACATGTAAGGGTGAAAATTTAAATCTTCGACTTTTTGGTAAAGATATATGTCTTAACTAGTTTAGGTTGACAAAGAATAAATTTAAATTTATAAGTTTAATTTTGAAACTTTCGTGGTTGTCTTACAAGTGCATGAAATTTTTAAAAATGTCTAATAGTTACCCATTCAAAGAATAACCTGTAACTAACTTAATAATAAAAATAATTTTCAGGCTTCAAAATTTAGAGATCAAAACTTTCAACATATCCACTAAGTTATATTCCAATTGGAAAATTTTAAAGTTAACCATACCTTTCATCCTTCCCCAACTATATTAGTTTTGTCTCCATATTAGTTTCATTTTACCATTATATTACTTTTATGTAAATTTCATTTAAAATCTTATGATTGTTTCTATACTCTTTTTCTCCGTTAGTTTTTTTAATTTAATTTGGTAAAACCATTGATTTTGTAACTTTTTAACGGAACCGAATTGGACCAAAATCTTGCAAAAACTGAAATCAATGTCATTTAATAAGGAGATTAGTTTGTCTTTCCGGAGGTTTCAAACATGCAAGAAAATAGATTACATGTTCTTAATTTAAATAACAAATCTTATAGAATGTAAAAAATCGAATAAGCAATATCTTGAATCTTCCACATTACATTCTCCTTACAAAAAAAATCGAAATCTTGTAAAAATATAAATATGGGAGAAATTAAAGATTCTCACCACATTTACCTTAATGGGGTTCTCTCATTATTTATTTATTTATTTTTACAAAAACAAGCCGTCAATACGTAACCCGTAACGACCCGACTTTTTAAGACTCAATTTCCTAAAATCGTTACAATCGTGCATGCATAAAACGTTCAAATGACTTGGGTTTAGCATTTAGAAATTTAATTTGATTTTAAAG